>LBNU01011511.1:51316-64151 GCA_014162995.1 Artemisia annua | reverse complement strand
TCAGTGGATAAATCAAGATCAAAACTCATAAAAGTCAACTTAGGTGTTAATGAGAAAAAGTCAAAATTGCATACTCAGTGAAATGGCAAGATTTTCTTTTTGATCTGTAGGGTTCATTATAGATTGGAAATCCAAACCAATTGTTGATTTGTGATATTGTGTTGCTTGTTTACATATTTCAAAAAGAAAATCTCAGTTTGGATTTCATTTGCTTATTAAAAAGCACTCTTGAAGTGGCTTGTTTTTCAAAAACCTCCCCTGTGTCACAGCTTTTTACCCAAGTTCATAAGCTTCCATAGAGCTTATTAGTGGACCCCAGTGCATGATTCTTGGCTTTTTGGAAAGCCAAGAAACCAATCTTAATAGATCAGTGCTTATTTTTCATTTTCAAGCTTATTAGATAGGGCTGCACTTAGCTTTTTCTTTGTCCCATTTCACAGTGTATACTGAGTGGTCAGTATACACTGAGCTTTTTCACCCAACTTCATAAGCTCACACAGGGCTTATTTGTGGGAATTAGGGCTTGATTTTTGGCTTATTTGGAAGCTCCCCAGGTTGGCTTATTGGTTCAAAAGCTCTTTTGGATCTCTGAGCTTATTTGTGGTCCCCACTAGGCACTAAAGATAGTTATTTGGTCTGTACGGTTCTGTGATAGTTTAGGATTGCTTATTTGCTCATTTTAGCTTATCCTCTGTGCTTTTTCAGTTTCGTGTGCTTAATTTGTGTGCATATGAGTTGTTTACATCTTTATTTGTAGCTTGCTTGCACTGTAGAGCTTATTAGAAGCTTTTGCATTTTCAAAAATCCAAAAAGCATCACTATTAAGCATTTTAGTGTCCAAAGTGCTTATTTTTAAGTTTCATAAAAAGTGATTTCACAAAAGTTACTCACTTTCATTGTATAAAGATCTGTCAAAAAGAAAAATCCAAAAATAATCACTTTTTAAAAAAAGTGATAGTTTCTATTTAATATAATTTAGATTTTCATTTTTCTTTTTAAATTTTAATTAAGTACTTATCTGTTTTTATAATTTTCTTAAATTCCTAGTATCTTAAAGTATTTGTATAAATTTTCTTAGAATTTTCCCTGTTCATTTAGTATTTATTAGAATTAATAACAGTTTAATTATTAATTAGTTAATATTCGTAAATTAAATAGTCTTAATAATTTTTGTTAAACAGTAGTATAATTTTATATTTTTCCTGAGTTTTAAATAATATTTAGCACTTCTGGTAATTTTCCCATAATTTCTACTGTTCATTTGGTAATTTTTAGATTTAATTTTAATTAAAACTGTTTTAATACAAAAACCAAAAAGTAAATAGTTTAAGTATTTAAATTTAATCTCAGATCCATTTTTATAATTTTTCTAGCTTTTTCACATTATTTAGATTCTGTCAAAATTAGATTTGTAATTTTCTCTTTTCATTTTCTAATTTTCTTATTTAATCTAGTTTAAATAACCTTAATATAATAGTTTAGTACATGAGAAAAAGTCAAAATTGCATACTCAGTGAAATGGCAAGATTTTCTTTTTGATCTGTAGGGTTCATTATAGATTGGAAATCCAAACCAATTGTTGATTTGTGATATTGTGTTGCTTGTTTACATATTTCAAAAAGAAAATCGCAGTTTGGATTTCATTTGCTTATTAAAAAGCACTCTTGAAGTGGCTTGTTTTTCAAAAACCTCCCCTGTGTCACAGCTTTTTACCCAAGTTCATAAGCTTCCATAGAGCTTATTAGTGGACCCCAGTGCATGATTCTTGGCTTTTTGGAAAGCCAAGCAACCAATCTTAATAGATCAGTGCTTATTTTTCATTTTCAAGCTTATTAGATAGGGCTGCACTTAGCTTTTTCTTTGTCCCATTTCACAGTGTATACTGAGTGGTCAGTATACACTGAGCTTTTTCACCCAACTTCATAAGCTCACACAGGGCTTATTTGTGGGAATTAGGGCTTGATTTTTGGCTTATTTGGAAGCTCCCCAGGTTGGCTTATTGGTTCAAAAGCTCTTTTGGATCTCTGAGCTTATTTGTGGTCCCCACTAGGCTCTAAAGATAGTCATTTGGTCTGTATGGTTCTATGATAGTTTAGGATTGCTTATTTGCTCATTTTAGCTTATCCTCTGTGCTTTTTCAGTTTCGTGTGCTTAATTTGTGTGCATATGAGTTGTTTACATCTTTATTTGTAGCTTGCTTGCACTGTAGAGCTTATTAGAAGCTTTTGCATTTTCAAAAATCCAAAAAGCATCACTGTTAAGCATTTTAGTGTCCAAAGTGCTTATTTTTAAGTTTCATAAAAAGTGATTTCACAAAAGTTACTCACTTTCATTGTATAAAGATCTGTCAAAAAGAAAAATCCAAAAATAATCACTTTTTAAGAAAAGTGATAATTTCTATTTAATATAATTTAGATTTTTATTTTTCTTTTTAAATTTTAATTAAGTACTTATCTGTTTTTATAATTTTCTTAAACTCCTAGTATCTTAAAGTATTTGTATAAATTTTCTTAGAATTTTCCCTGTTCATTTAGTATTTATTAGAATTAGTAACAGTTTAATTATTAATTAGTTAATATTAGTAAATTAAATAGTCTTAATAATTTTTGTTAAACAGTAGTATAATTTTATATTTTTCCTGAGTTCTAAATAATATTTAGCACTTCTGGTAATTTTCCCATAATTTCTACTGTTCATTTGGTAATTTTTAGATTTAATTTTAATTAAAACAGTTTTAATACAAAAACCAAAAAGAAAATAGTTTAAATGTTTAAATTTAATCTCAGATCCATTTTTATAATTTTTCTAGCTTTTTCACATTATTTAGATTCTGTAAAAATTAGATTTGTAATTTTATCTTTTCATTTTCTAATTTTCTTATTTAATCTAGTTTAAATAACCTTAATATAATAGTTTAGTAATTAATTAATAAAAAACTCACAAAAAGACAAAAATATTTATTTTCAATTTTTATATTTCTTTTAAGTCATTTTAGATTTTTAGAAATTAATTTTGCAAATTTTTAGTGTAATTTTGTAATCTTAATCATTTTTTAGATTTGTTATAAATTAGTTTTAATTAACTTTTTAAATAGTTTTATTAATTAATTAATATTTTAATTTTGTAAAAGTTTCATTTTTACCCCTGTAGTTTGTAATTGTTCATATTTAACCTTTTTCCATTTTACTTGATTAATCTGTCTGTATTAGGTTTTCCTAAAGCCTAATTCTGTTTCCCTGTAGTGTAAAATTTTGTTATTTATCATTTCCATTAGTGTAATCAATTCCAAATAATCATTCTCAATCTGGTTACTATTCCCAATCACTCATTCCATAAACGTTTTCAAAAATACAATTTCAATCTCGTCGGGATATAACGACCCGGGAATACACTGTGCTTACACCGGATCATTAATTGATCACTCTCTCCCTCATTTGACTTGGTTGACCACACCTGGTTGACTGGTTAGTTTGGGAGGAGTCAGCTACCAAGAGTCCGTACCACAAGCCTAACAAGCCCATTCCTTTAGCAAAGCCCATGAAGCCTGCCATAGGAAGTCCAATAACATAAAACGCGCCAAAATATATCCATGCACCAAGGTTTGGTTGAGCACAACCACTTAGCATCCCACTTATAGTAGTTTGTGGGCGGTTTGCGATCTCACAAACTCCTAATACTGGAATGACAGTTGTTATTAGCAAAATGATGGTTTTATCTTTTGTAAAGATACTCCCCCAAGACTTCCGTATCATAGTGGTGAATGCTACGGCGATAAAGCCAATTAGAAAAGCACATGATACTGCGATGTATGATACTTGTTTGGCTTTCTTTGGTAAGTTTGATCCTAACTCATGCCCAACTCGGGCAGAAACAGCCTAACTAAGTGCTAAAGGGAATATGTATATTAATGAGGTTGCTTGCAACAAAATTTCATTGCAGAAATATTAGCTTTAGTGTCCTTTGGAAGCAACCCGGATAAATAGATCATCAAATCATGAAACCACCATTCTAAACATGCGGACCAACAACTAGGAATTGCAAGCGATAGAATAGGCGTCAACTCAGCAAAACATTCGACAAAATCAAAAGTTCTAATCGAAATGTCATATGTTGTATGCATGTAAACCAAAAGGGCAAGTAAATACACTATATCTGTTACCACAACTGCCAAAGCAGCTCCCTTAATCCCAAATTCGAACCAAAGCACTAAGCCATTGATGGCTACATGAGTAAGGAGAGCAAGAACCGAACCGATTATAATAGGCCGAGTTACTTCTTTAGCCTTAAGGTATATCCTGATAGGCTGGATGAAACATATATGTAGCATCTATCTTGATAGGCTGGATGAAACACTGCAAAAACAAAGATGGTATAGTGAAATACATATATGTAGCATCTATTTCAGATACTTTAACGTCTTGACCAGCAAAGATTAGTACTGGCTTAGCATTGAGCCATAAGATGGTTATCGGGATGGTGGTGGTTAAAAGGATAAGCACTGTTTGGTGAAGGGTTCAATCCATGAATGTGAAGTTACTTGCACCATAAGTTTGAGGTGTAATCCCGTCCATGCCCATGGGCAAACCATAAATCACAGAGAAACCAGTGATGTTAGTTATTGCATTAGAGAGAGAGCCGCCAGCTGTTTCGAGTTCGCCGATTCTTCCTAGGACAAACGTCGAAGTGAAAGATTTGCCACAGACAAGAAAACCGTGAGTATCGAAGGTACTGCTATCCAAAATAGTTGATTGATCTCTTGCAATACCTGAAATTTTTAAATAAAAGAGCGACCTTATGATCCCAACAAGATTACCACACATTCGTTGATTTTAAGCACTTTTGGTGTATCAAAATTGGGTGCTACAAGTTATTCATGAAATTATTATACGTGGGACTTTTTTTATATATGAAAATCAACTACAACAATTCGCACGATTTTACAAGCTTTCTTTTTTAGTCAAATGACCAAATCCACATACTTACACAAAATATTAGCATTGACCCCTGCACGCATAAATCATAGTCCTCCTCTCTCTCTCTCTCTCTCTCTCTCTCTCTCTCTCTCTCTCTTGTTTTTTTAATGTCTACACACTTAGCCGTGATGAATATGCTCAATTACTATGATGTTTCGTAAGGAGTTTAAGGTGATGCTTAGTTGCGAGAAAAAGTTCATTTGTTTTTTTAAAGAAAAATAAGAAAGCTGCAAAAAAACATAAGACAAAAATGACCTTAGATCCATATCTTTTTAGAAAATAGAAAGTGCACATTTCTAATTTAGAACATAATTTTAGAAAAGTGCAAAACAGTGAAATGTGTTTTTTTCTATGTTTTTCTTCACACTTTCCAAAAAATCCAAATTTTATGAAATAGAAAACATGTCCTCGTCTCTAAATAATAATAATAATAATAATAATAATAATAATAATAATAATAATAATAATAATAATAATAATAATAATAATAAGTTTCATAAAATATAGAAACAAAAAATTATAAACTTTTTCAGAAAATATAAAATAAAAAAATATTATTTTTTATGTGGTTTGGATAGCTAATCTGTGAAGATTCACATATAATATGTGTAGTTGGCACACAAGAAATATACATGCGGACTTTTATAAATGGAATATATTTGTTTACACTTAGACATGCAACAAACATTTACATGTTTATAAGTTTGACTAGTATCAAAAAAACTTATACATTTTTCCGCAAACGTTTAAAATTTGTATATTTATTGTAGTGGTAGTACAAAAGTTAATAAACATATACTTGTGATGGTAGGGAAAAGATGGAGCGCATCAAAAGAGGTGTTGAAGTTGAGTCCATCTTAGCTTAATTGTGTGTGATTGAATTAAACTGCAAACAATGAGCTTGTTAGAGAAAGACACAACAATTTTTCTTTTTACTAAGTTGAATGCAAGGTTCTCATATTTATAGAATTTGTGGTTATGATTTATAAATGTAATATGTTGTCTTTTTGTCAGAGAAAAAGAAAACTATAACCATAACTTTTGTGGTTTTCTGTATATTTAACTTTATTGTATGATATAAAACCATGGCGGTCTTTAGTTAAAATAAACCATGAATCTAAGGCGGTTTTCATACCAGCCACAGATTCGAGGCATTATATTACATTTATGCCGCATAATACGGGTTGGTACATAAATTAGATTGGCATATTGGTTTCATCACGTTTTTTGACTTACCAAAAGAATCAACTCGCAACCGCGCCTTAAGGATAAACAAAAGTGAACTAAAGTATCTTTGTCATGTCGGTCATAATAATCTACATATTACCAAGTTAGTACATTTAGTTATTAGTTACTTTTATTATATTGTTAATTCATTATAAAAGTTTTGGAAACGACGTTTTACAATTTACGATGCATCCATATACATGAAAGAGTGAGCATGGATTTTCTAGGATGAATTTTGCAAATAAAAGTGTTTAGTTTCTAGGAAATAAAAATCGATTCGAATATGTTTATCTTATTTCAGTTTTTTATTTTTTATTTTTTCAAAATAGGGGTTTGACTCACAGCTTCATCTACATCATTTTTAAAGTTATTACTGCCCTTCACAGTGAGTTTATTATAACATATCTTGGTTCTCTCAATTATTTTCCTGATGCTTCATCTCAACGTCTACATCAGACAGACCTAAATTACTATTAATTACTTCCAAAGGAAACAATTATTTGTTAAAATTCATAGCCATATTAGCTTTACTTTCAAATCGAGTACCACTTCCATTGTAAACAACAAGTTCATAACCTGTTTAAAAACGACAAGAAATCGTATTATATGACTTATGTAACAAGATTTATTATTTTTGGCAAGAAATATTTACTCAAGAACTAATTTATTTAGTCAAAAAGTTGTAACTTTTGTAGTTCCTTTTAGTTGTATTATCATTAATTATGTCCTTGTGTTATATCACTTCGATGATTACTCAAGTCATTCTCCTACTAAAACTTTGTAGGACGCAAAATAGTATACCAGCAGATATCGTATACATAAAAGAATGTACCTCTGGCAGCATCAAGTGCTTCAGTTTGAGCACCTTCATCAACACTATCTTCATTTGGGCAATGGGATGCGTTTGCCAAATCCACCACAGGATTTGAAGCGGAATCATTGCTGATGATCCCTACATTCGAAATCATTGCTGGTGTTATAAATTATGAATAAAAAAAAAGGTGTTCTTTTGAAGTAAACATTAACATTACTATTATTATGTATATATGTGGCATCAAATGGCATATACAATAAACATACTAGGATTGAGTGTTGGTGGGAAATGATAAATCAAAGAAACGTTGGTTTTTATATAAAATTCTACAAAAATGTCTTCCATGACAAGTTTTTTTTTTTTTTTTTATTATACTGTTGAATCATGTAAACGGTAAAAAGATGACGTCACTTTCAAAATCCTCAGATCTAGGTCGGGCTGGTGAGAGTAATGGTAACAAAATGTTTTACCAAGGTACTGCATCAATAAGTAATATTTAGAAAGTGCTACTTGGTGAAAGAATCCTTGTATATGTAAAAAAAATGGTTTACCAGGTAGATACTAAGAATTTAAACATAAATGAATTACCATATATTCTTTAGAAACTTTCTGAGCCATGGGAAGAGTTCCATTAGCATGGTTCTTCATACAACCTGTATTTTGAGGTATACATATTTGTGGCTTGAAATGCCTGACAATTATGAATAAACTTTGTGATGCATTTTCCAACAAACACGGCTATGTAAGCATCATACACTGAGAAAAGTAGCTAAAAGAGTGAAAATCATTTGCTCAAATCACCATTCCGCAGAATAACATGTTTCCTATATATTTCTTTTCTTTCTTAACTCTTTATGGCTATGGAAGTGAACCAAAATGAAAGACATACAAATGGTGAGTTAAGCAAACAAAACATACAAAGATTATTAGCCATAAAAAATGAAAGTAGCCAGATGATACAAACACAATAAGAAGACATGTCTCGAAACTAATCTTAATTAAAAGACACTAAAACACAATGATTATTAGCCTAAATATGTTAAATTCGATATTTAATACTCCATGGTAAGAATTTATGTTCATTAACATATACGAATTGAAAGACTAAAATTTATGGACTAAAAGCCGTTAACATCTTAACAACATGCAATTACACAACATAAAAATGTAAGAAATAAGAAACTAACATATACCACAAAAAACCCTAACTGATGCAAATATTATTGAAACATGAACATAAAGAAAATCAATTAAAGTAAATAATTGTGTTGATTGATTTACCTTGTTCGGAGAATCATGAATTAAATGAAAAATATTTCGGATGATTGGGATCAGATCGATTTTCAAGAAGAAATGGGCAGAGAAATTTATCAGGTTTGGTTTGGATCTGCGAAGGAAGTGGTACTATTCGACTGATTAAATAAGTGTGAAAGTTTTAGAAAGGCCCTTTAATTATAGAAATGTTATAAACTTGTTCAAATTATAGAGTGGTTGGAAGTTGGACATATTTAATGAAAAATTGCAGTTGTGTTAGTCTATTATGTTATCTTTATCTGGCCGTCGCTTAAGAGTTAAGATGTCTGGTACTGATGAGCAATTACTAATTTATAGTTTGTGTCCCTTGTGGTCACAGGTTTTAGTTTTTTTTGTTTGTTGATTAAAAGGTGGGTACGTATATGGATTTTAGATTAACTGGAGATTGTTTCTTAAAGACTGCAATTGGTTTGATGTAAAATTCAAATTAGTATATTGATTTCTATTAAAAACAATATTAGAAATTTTGTTTAAG
Organism: Artemisia annua; assembly: GCA_014162995.1. Lineage (NCBI taxonomy): Eukaryota > Viridiplantae > Streptophyta > Magnoliopsida > Asterales > Asteraceae > Artemisia > Artemisia annua. The sequence continues at coordinate 55,348 of LBNU01011511.1, read as the reverse complement.
CTGCTACAACTTGTACATGAAACTGCTTTGGCCAGGATTGATTGTAATGAACTAATTAGGAAGCTTGTTATCAGGATGGAAGCATCAATCATGTGTTCACATGCCTTTTTTGATAACTTGAACTTGAAAGTCGCTGATACAAATAGCTATAGTAAACATATGAATGCTCAAGAACACCTTACTGGTAACAAAATGGTTTCGAATAAATATGACAAAGAGGTACGTAAAAACTATGTATATATATGAACACTAACAAACTCACAAGACTCAGATTATATGCTTATCTTTAGAGACTTTGCTGCCTGTTGAATTTTGTCATTCCCATCAAAGTTAACTGCAAATGATCATTAGATTCAGGTAACGGTTTCCAGCTTCAATTGAATGCACCAAGCTAAGTGAGAAGAGGGCACTTTGGAAGCACTCCTTTGGGCAGTTCTGGCTTGTTTGTTCCAATTGATCTTCAAATATTTCTAAAAAATTTGACTCAAAATTTATTTTCATAACTAAAAAGCAACTTTGTTTCGTCTGGCTATCAATTGATGTACCATCCTTTCGTTTTCTTGTTGATGGTATAGTTGCATCGTTTGATCCATCATCCGCGCCGACAGGTATCTGAGGCATTGATCTTTCCCCGGTGATAATGGCATTTAAACGACGCTTTTTGGGTTGCTTTTGTTTAGACCCGAAAGTACCTTCGCCAGCAGGAGCATCAGTTGCTTTTGGCAGTTGAAGTCACTGATGGTTCTTCCCGAATCATCAGAATCACTAGAACAGTTGATGAATTTACCTGCATTTATGATCGTTGCCAATGTTACCATCCTAAGATCTATAAAAAGGGTATTTTATTGCATATAATACGATTATGCCTATTCATTTTGTCCATTTTAGTCTTTTTTAGCATCTGTGTCTTGACACACTATTTGTTTTGATTCTTGATCATGGATAGAAGAAAAAATTTTCTGTACAATATCAATATATAAAGACTACTACACGTAATGCTGTATCGATGCAACTAAAATGTGTACTATTGTCAAATATGCCAAGTACTTACATGTGTATATATACTAACCTCCGCACAGTTCTTCGGTAGCACCAGACACCTACTCGCTCTTCCCAGTATCAGTGGCAGTCAATACCTTTTCAAATAAGGGAATAAGTTTCACCTTTTCAAATAAGGGAATAAGTTTCACCTTAGTGAAATATATATGTGTAGCAGCTGTTTCAGATACTTTAACGTCTTGACCAACAAAGATAAGTGCTGGCTTAGCGTTGAGCCATAAGATGCTTATCAGGGTGGTGGAGGTTAAAAGGAGAAGCACTGTTCGGTAAAGGGTTCGAGCATGAGTGTGAAGTTACTGGTACCATAAGCTTGAGGTGTAATCCCGTCCATGCCCATGGACAAACCATAAATCACCGAGAAACCAGTGATGTTAGTTATTGCATTGGAGAGAGAACCGCTAGCTGTTTCGAGTTCACAGATTCTTCCTAGGACAAACATCGAAGTGAAAGATTTGCCACAGACAAGAAAACCCGTGAGGATCGTAGGTACTGCTATCCAAAGTAGTTGATTGATCTCTTGTAGTACCTGAAATTTTCAAACAAAAGAGCGACCTTATGATCCCATTAAGATTACCACACATTCATTGATTTTAAGCACTTTTGGTGTATCAAAATTGGGTGCTACAATTTTTTTTTTTTTTTTTTTTTTTTGAACGACAAAATGAATTAATAAAACCTAGCAAGACGCTAGAAAAGATGATTACAAAGTAGGGGACATGGCATTACAAGGATTACAACACCACTCTATCCAATTCAAAGACAATTTATTTTGCCTACTAGACACCCAAGTATAGGAAAAAAGCTTGATGTTGTTGAGAATAAGGTCTTTGTTTGGCCGTTTGAAATCAAAACAGGTGCTGTTTCTAAACATCCATAAGACCCAAATGGTTGTTCTAACCACAATATCAAAGTAATGGAAAGTTGGAGTAGATACGTTAACTCGTCTTGGAAGGTTGATTACCTCAAAGATGCTCGATATTCCAATATTTGGGAGCCCCCACCATTGAAGAACCCGAGCCCAAGTGTTGATGGAAATATCACAGTGTACAAAGAGATGTTCTTCATTCTCAATATCATTATCACAAATGGGGCAGCAAACGCTATCCAAATCAACACCCCTGTAGTCGAGATTTGATCTTGTAGGAAGCCTCAAATTGACTAATCTCCAGCAAAGAATATTAACTTTGATAGGAAGAATGCGGTTCCAGCGAAAAGGAGATAAACCTGTGACGGTTGACTGATTCATGATGTGAGACCGCATGCCTTTTACTGTGAACGATCTTGTCTTGTCAACTGTACATTCCCATACATCAGGAACTTCTAACAGCCGGAGATGTGAAAATAGACTAGATAACTCAGCAAGTTCATTTTGTTCACGCCCTGAACGGATAGGTCTACGCCAAGACCAATGAAGCAAGAGGCCCACTTGGGGGGTGAATGTTGGTGATCGATCACAAACTAGACAACCTTGGTTAGTATCCAACCGAAAGAGACGTGGAAACGAGTCTTTAAGTGGACCACTACCCAACCAATTATGAGACCAATACATGGTAGTACATCCGTTTCCATTTTCCAATCTTTTTTTTTTTTGAAGATAATAGGTAGATTAATGCCCAAGTTTTGTAGATCAGAATTGGGTGCTACAAATTACTCATGAAATTTTTAGACCTGACATTTTTTAATATAAAAATCAACCACAACAATGATTTGACACACTTTCCTTTTTTGCCAAATGACCAAATCAACAAACTTACACAAAATATTAGCATTGACCCCTACACAATGTTAAGTTTTAGATACAATGTGATAACACATGTGTTCTTTAATGAAAATTAATACTTAAGTATATACACTAGATTTGCTCACATGATCTCATGTAAATAATTTCATAACCTGAAATGTAAGGGTTAATAATGGGATCACGCTAATTGTATATAATCTCCAACAGGTAAAATACTAATAAGTAAATTGATGAATAATCTTAAAAAGTTGAAACTTAACCATATAGGTTCGTACAGTGTAGTTTGCATAAAATAGAAACACACTTTTCAGTTGTCAGCTTTTAGTCATTGAATCATAGTACGTTTTATTGTTCATTTGAGTCAGTAAAAGATGGTTTGAATTACTAAATGCAATCCGAGAATTTTCTCCAACACTACTAAACACATAACACGAAACTCACTCAATTCATTCAATAGTTTGAATTAAACGCTCCCAGCACACAAAAAGTGTTTTCCTGGTATGCATTTAAATACCTGTTTAATCTGTTACCCAACCGCCCATTTAGTACTTTACCACATTTAGTACGTACTTATAATGCTATCTAAAATATACTCTTACATATTTTATATGCCTACTAAAATTGTAATTTGCCTAATAAAAGTTGTACGCGACACAAATGATCTACTTACACAGTACGGGAATCAATNACACTTTTTCTGTTCGCTCAATGACCAAGTGTATTGAATTAGTTATCTTGCCTTTCTCGAGTGACAAGGTAAGTTGGAATAAGACTCTCCCTATTAAGGTCAATATCCACTCTTGGAGACTTAGGATGGACAGACTTCCTACTCGCTACAACATTGATTTGCGTGGGATCGATCTAAACTCAGTGAGATGCCCCTTGTGTGACGGTGACATTGAAACTTCTCAACACCTCTTTGTTGACTGCCCGGTTTCTTGTGACCTTTGGAAGTTCATCTCGGGTTGGTGGGGTTTGACGTCATATCCAAACGATCTTCCCAACTTACTATCTTGGGCCGACTCTTTAAATCTCAACAAAGCCACTAAGCTCTGCTTTGATAATGTTATTCAAACAGCTACTTGGGTACTTTGGAGATATCGAAACCGTGTTTGCTTCGATCCAAAGCCCCCTAGGAAGGACACCCTCGGCGAGCAAGTAAAGGTTTTGTCCCACTCTTGGATCTCAAATAGAAGTAGGAATTCTCATCCGAATTGGATTGACTGGATTTA
>LBNU01011511.1:14329-50827 GCA_014162995.1 Artemisia annua | reverse complement strand
TTTTTTTTTTTTGTTTTTTTATAAATTTTTGAGGTGGGGGGGGGGGGGGGGGGGGGGGGGGGGGGGGGGGGTGAATGTTGGTGATCGATCACAAAGACAACCTTGGTTAGTATCCAACCGAAAGAGACGTGGAAACGAGTCTTTAAGTGGACCACTACCCAACCAATTATGAGACCAAAACATAGTAGTACATCCGTTTCCAATCTTTTTTTTGAAGATAATAGGTAGATTAATGCCCAAGTTTTGTAGATCAGAATTGGGTGCTACAAATTACTCATGAAATTTTTAGACCTGACATTTTTTTATATAAAAAATCAACCACAACAATGATTTGACACACTTTCCTTTTTTGCCAAATGACCAAATCAACAAACTTACACAGAATATTGGCATTGACCCCTACACAATGTTAAGTTTTAGATACAATGTGATAACACATGTGTTCTTTGATGAAAATTAATACTTGAGTATATACACTAGATTTGCTCACATGATCTCATGTAAATAATTTCATTACCTGAAATGTAAGGGTTAATAATGGGATCACGCTAATTGTATATAATCTCCAACAGGTAAAATACTAATAAGTAAATTGATGAATAATCTTAAAAAGTTGAAACTTAACCATATAGGTTCGTACAGTGTAGTTTGCATAAAATAGAAACACACTTTTCAGTTGTCACCTTTTAGTCATTGAATCATAGTACGTTTTATTGTTCATTTGAGTCAGTAAAAGATCGTTTGAATTACTAAATGCAATCCGAGAATTTTCTCCAACACTACTAAACACATAACAAGAAACTCACTCAATTCATTCAATAGTTTGAATTAAACGCTCCCATCACACAAAAAGTGTTTTCCTAGTATGCATTTAAATACCTCTTTAATATGTTACCCAAACCGCCCATTTAGTACTTTACCACATTTAGTACGTACTTATAATGCTATCTAAAATATACTCTTACATATTTTATGTCTACTAAAATTGTAATTTGCCTACTAAAAGTTGTGCGCGACACAAATGATCTACTTACACAGTACGGGAATCAATTAGTATAGAATGAGGTGCAAAGTTTTCAGCTGTCCTGATTTAGTCATTGACTCATTGTGCGTTTTATTGTTCATTAGAGTCGTTAAAAGATGGTTGTGTCATGTTTAGGTCATTATGTAACAAAAAAATCATTTATAAAAAATATTAAGCAAATCTACGTAAAAATGTTAAACTCGTATGGAGGTAATTAAAATTGGATTTAAGAGGACTAAACTTTTTTACATAGGGACTAATCTCCACCCTCCATATTCCCTCCATCTTTATTTGATCTAATGGATGAGATTAATCCTAACAATTTAAAAAACCCACTTTCATCCTTTTTTTTCAAATACTAATATCTTTCAAACCGTTAATCGTTAAGCGAAAAAAAATATACCGTTACGACGAGCATTTAATTATCTTTCTATAGATAGGCACTTTGATATATTTTCGACAAATTTTTTTTTCGTTTTTTTCACGTTTTTTTCGTGGCCGAAAAAATTCACATATGATATATCATATATGATTTTTTCGGCCACGAAAAAAAACGTGAAAAAAACACAAAATTTTTTTTTCGTTTTTTTCACGTTTTTTTTCGTGGCCCGAAAAAATTTCACATATGATATATCATATATGATTTTTCGGCCACGAAAAAAAGCGTTGAAAAAAACAAAAAAAAAAAAAAAAAAAAAAAAAAAAAAAAAAAAAAATTGGTCAAAGTATATCAAAGTGCCCGTCTATAGAAAGATAATTAAATGCTCTTCACGGATGATATAATTATTTTCGCTTAACGATTAACGGTTTAAGAGATATTAAATATAAAAAATGGGTGAAATATTAAGAATACTTTTAATCTCAACCATAATTTCTTTTTAGATGGATGGTGAGGATGAGTGTATGTAAGAAAAGTTTGGTATTTAATATAACTCTCTTCTTAAAATTGATATATAAAATTTTAAAGTTGTTTATTACCATCTTCTAATGCCTCAGTACCAAAAAGTTAAATAACTAAAATGAGAAACGATAAGGTGCTTTTTATAAGCTTATCCAATATGGCAATAAGACCTGGCCTGGCTGATTTGTTACCCATTTAGACCCATATGCTAACCTTCCTGACCTGTCCATTNAAAAAAAAAAAAAAAAAAAAAAAAAAAAAAAAAAAAAAAAAAAAAAAAAAAAAAAAATTTGTCGAAGTATATCAAAGGTGCAGTCCGTCCTTATTAGAGAAGTATATATAAGCTTCACGGATTGATATAATCTTGATTTGCCGGGGCCTGAACGATACACGTTTTGAGGAGCAACGTTTAAATATAACAAAAGTGGGTGGAAATATTGTCAAAATACTTCTTTTGAACTCTGCGTCAACCATTGTAATCTTGTTTTCAGATGATAGGTACTGAGATGGAATACCAAAAAGTTAAATAACTAAAATGAGATAAACGATAAGGTGCTTTTTATAAGCTTATCCAATATGGCAATAAGACCTGGCCTGGCTGATTTGTTACCCATTTAGACCCATATGCTAACCTTCCTGACCTGTCCATTTCATAACATCTGGACGGACCAAAATTGACTCCAAAGGCAACAATTATTCCTTAAATTTCATACCTATATCAGCTTCAAATTCAGATCTAGCACCATTTCAATTGTAAATTTACAAGAAGTAGTATTATATGAAATAGTATTATACGACTTACGTATCAAGAACTCATCTGGTATTCACCAAAAAGCATTAGATGGTTGTGTGGAATTTGGCCAGGTGGAGAAGAGGGCACCTTGGAAGTGCTCCATTTAGTACTTTACCACATAGATGGTTGTGTGGTATTCACCAAAAAATCCCATTATCGATGCTGTGAATGGCAGCTTAAAACAATCCTTTGAACTTCAAAGAACTTAACCAGGCAAAATACTGAAAATAGAGCTTGTAAATGGCACAAGGTTAGTTGAATGCATTTGCATAAAACTGAACACAAGTCTTGCAGTTGCAATCTTTAAACAGGCACATCTTGCATCCAAGACATATGCATCGAACACAACCCTCACATACAAATTCCTCTCGGCATCCCTTTTGCTTGGCAGCGCTTGTTCTCACTGGAAAATCTTGACAAGTCCTGAACACAAACGAAATTGCACATTGTTAGATGCCAAGTCTATGAAAGTTATAGAGTTAATTGATTTCATTCTTTATGTATGCTTTGCATAAATTAAAACCTAAATACCAAGTCCCGCAGTTGGATTTGACGATATGTGTTTAAGATGCAATGGAATTAGAAAACAGAAAACTAATGTATGGACAGATTTTCTGTAGATCGATTGGCTTACCAACCCATGTTTGAGCAGGTTTGGTCCTTATTTGCAACCAAATCATGATAAATCCGGCATTCCTCTTTAGACTCAAGTTTAAACCGGCGCAACTTCTTGCAGACCTTGCACTGCAAGAACTCATCACAAGTTTTATTACATGGCCTTTCATAAGAATCTCCTTTATAGTATTTCAGTAAGCAGGTATCAGAAATCTTAATCCTTTCATTATCACGAGTGTCCACCCAGATCTTGGTTCTCCAGTTTTGAATATTTGTAGTTCCTGAGGCATGTTTTGCAAAGTCGACAGGCGAGCTCACTAATATGAACAACAACAAAAACACGATTTTCATCCTTGGCATATAGCAATGATGGTGCCGTCATCATTGATTCTGAGCATACCCGCGCAACAACACTATTTTCCTTTGATGTACGCTTTCATGCCGCAACCACATTTTATTTTAATGTACTTGAGTGCTCTGACTTCGACCCCTTCAAATTCATCCAACTCTTCATTGGAAAATATGGTGCCAGTGTTGGGCTTGAAAACAGGTACCAAACTCAATTCTGTTACAAATCGGAAGAATGGATCAAGAACATCACGTATGAGTGTAATTTGAGAAGTTTTTAGTTTTTGCTTCTAAAAAAATTTTGCGGGTCACTATAATCATTTTTTATAAAGAGCAGTGGATGTGTTTAAACTTTAAACCGCCAGTTAAATTGTTGGATGTTTGATGTCTACGAGAGCAGGGGCGGCAATTTCTGACTCAAAATGGTTGGGCTGGTGAGTGTAACGGTAACACAAAAAGTGTTTTCCCGGTATGCATTTAAATACCCATTTAGTACTTTACCACATCTAGTAGAGACTCAAACAAACTGAAGAATCAAGTAAAAAAATAATTTATGGTGTCATAAAAATCACAGTTCTTACAATTTATACTACTATAAAGAACATACATATCCAAAAAATCGAGAAGATACCCTTTTTTAATCTTCACCACTGGGTTTTGTAAGAAAGTGGTTGGGCTGGTGAGAGTAATAGTAACCAGATGGTTTACCAATGTCCTACTTTAATAAGGCATGTGATATTAATATTTAAAAGGTGCCATTCTTGGGGAAATAATCCTTATATCGGTAACAATATAGTTTACTTAACAAATACTAACAAGTTAAACATAAAAGACTTACCATAGATTCTTTAGAAACTTTCTGAGCCATGAGAAGAGTTCCATTAGCATGGTTCTTCATCCAACTTGTACTTTGAGGTATACATATTCCGGGCTTGAACTGCCTGGTAGATAATACTGGTCCTCTTTTGTGTAAAAAGGTTTACCAAATGATTTTGACCATCGTCAGAAGCCATAACACACAAAATTTATGAATATCATAAAGAAAAATTACGTTAAGTTTCAGATCTAAAACTCGATGGTAAGAACTTGTGTTCAGAAGTTTTTAGATCTAACATATACGTAACATAAAAGTTTAAGACTAACATATAACACAAAAAGCAAAACTGATGCAAATATAATTTAAAAAAAAAGAAAAAAATGAACTTACAGAAAATCAAATAATGTAAATAATTGTGTTGATTGATTTTACCTTGTTCGGAGAATCATGAATTAAATGAAAACTATTTCTGATGGAATCAGATCGATTTTCAAGAAGAAATGGGCAGAGAAATTTATTAGGGTTTGGTTTGGGACTGCGAAGTAAGTGGTACTATTCGACTGATTAAATAAGTGAAGTTTTAGAAAGGCCCTTTAATTATAGAAATGTTATAAACTTGTCCAAATGAAAAATAGTTTCGATGATTGGAATCAGATCGAGTTTCAGGAAGAAGTGGGCAGAAATTTTTTAGGGTTTTGGTTTAGGATTCCAAACAAAGTAAACTATACGACTGGTTATATAGATGTCGTAAAGGTTTTTAAAAGACCATTTGATTATGGATATGTTATAAGAATTGTAAAAATTATAATGTTGGTGTGTATATCTAGTAAAATCTATGTAGATATTTTGCTATTGACTAGTTGGTTTGTGTGTGTTTAGTTGGTTAGGTTTGAAGTTTGTATATCTAGAGTTATTTAAATGAAGCTACTTGTTTAGTATTGTAGAGTGATCGTTGTGAGAAAGTCAAGTCTTTGTCACAACATAAGAGTTCGAGGATGTTCGATCATGGTAAAATCGCAAGCGACCTTCCTAATATGAGAATTTTATTCACGAAGACTTTGATAATATTTTCAACAAAATACACTTGTGCAAGATTGGTTACAAGCATCTCATACTCTAAGAGTGTTTCAGCATTTGAGGTTCCGTCGACTAGCCTTTTTGAGCGAGCCTATGAGATCTCGTGTAAACCCATTGATTTTGTTATTGGGCGGTTAAAATTGTGTATTGAGAAATAATATGGTAGCTAGTTCATTGAATAATCTAAAATACTATTATGTTAAAAAAAAATAATAAATAAAAAATAAAAAAAATAAAAATAAAAAAATAAAAAAAATAAAAATAAATAAAAAAGCAATTTACCCTAAGGACACGTAAATGTTACTGCTTTCTATCGACATATGGAGCCGTGGGCATTTAGAACTCACCATAAAATTGTTTAATATAAAGTCGAACTCATTCTCATATCAATGGCCGAACACCAAGTCGATACTTATTTAACATGGGGCTCATCATTCTGACATCATTATTAAGTTTACGGTAATCAATAAACACGAACATTGTTTCGTTTCTTGTTGGTATAACGCAAAATACACTAGCGAATGGAGTATATTGTACGATGACGTTATTTTATCAAAAAGAGATTTTGATAAAATTGATCTAACACATAATAAGAAAACCAAATCCATTTTTCTAACCTCACTTGAGTTACTGATTCACGTTAATGTGTTATCAAGCTACAACTAGTAGATTGATAGCTTTTATTGAAGCACTTATATTGACCTTTTACTAATTCTGCGTCAATATTGCAATTAATTGACGAGACAAATCATCACATGAAACCTAATAACTTGCTTAAAAACAACCCTGAAAACTTTTTTCCACCAATTAAATCGAACTTGACCTTGGAGACTACCGGGACACACTAACTTGAAACTAAAGCATTGGTATCTTGATTAAAGGCGGTCTCATCTGCTACATAATTTCTAATTAGTTCCAAGTTCAATTTGGTTTGTGTTTATTGGCAAATTAAGTGTAACATCAATGGTATCTTATTGTCTTCTTATCAAAGAAATATCTTTTTCCAAAAAAATAATAATAATAAAAATAAAATAAATAAATAAATAAAAATTAAAAGAAGGTAGAAAAGATAAACATAAGTGTTTACTTCTAATGAAAGAGTTAGAGTTCATTTGCCGTATGCCTTCAACGGTTGACTTGGGCTTTGAATTAAGAGCTTCAGATACGGCGTATTTCCATAGTTTAATAGGTCGTATATCTTCTAATTCACCAATACTTAGTGAATTCTTCCAGGTGTTGATACAGCGTATCTCCAAAAGTGGATACGACGTATGCTCTTCACACGTTGCATACAGATTCTTCAATTATGCTCCAAATCCTGTTGTTTTCCGTGTCTTTACTGAACTTGCTTCATAATACTGAAAATGACCAAAGTAATGAATTAAGTATCAATTAAGATAAAAACACGTAATAAATGAGCTATAATTGTGGGATAGATGATAGGTAAATATAGCATACATTTGATGTATTAAAACACGTTCTTCTATTGCAATGCCACAATTACAATAAGTCATATTAGCAATATCTTGCACATAGCTACGATAAGACCTACCAGAAGATGCAGATGAAAGCATATTTACAGCTTCAAAAATTTGGGGGACGAATCGTGGATAGTTATGTGGTAGCTAATGGGGAAGAATAGTGCAAGTTTAGATAAAAGTTCTTAAAAGATAAGCGCTTGATAATGTTGGTTGGTGGGGAGATGGTGATATGTAAGAGATGTGGTTTATTATATAATGGATATATTAGGTTATAAAATAAACACATAACAAAAGAAAAAACACATGGGTATGAGGTGTATGGTAACCTGCTCCACGTAGATGTCGACAGGTTGGCTAGTCAGAGAGTACACGGAAGACCACAAAGTCAAAAGTAAGAGAGTTTAAAAAAAAGAAATTGTCTACATAGAACTTCAAAGAGTGACAAGTTAGATGCATTTCCGTGCAATTACACCAAATTAAAATAATAGATATTTTTTCTATAATTATCACAATTTGCTTTGTCCTTTAAAGCCCTTTATTTCCCGGCCGACATCTATGCTGGGGAACAGGAGTCCGTTAAAGGCCGGCACCAAAAGTTTTGCGTGTGCTCGGTAAGCTTTGAACGTGAGACACCCAAAAATATCAAGTACTAACCGCTAGACCACACCTCTAAGCTTCATTTATTAATTATAAAAATGCTACAATTTTGTTGCATCAAACATGTGATATTGCAAATCCACATTGGCTAATTCACGTTGCTTTGAGTCTTGCCCTAGCAAGGTATCAAACATGTGAGTTCATTTATTCACATTGTTTATAATATTATACGACCACGGTAACAAACATGTGATCTCACTAATTCACATTCTTTATTCAAGATACTTTTCTTCACCCACATCAGGGAAGTACTCACTTGTGCACCAACCTTTAAAAGATTACGAATTCATCTCTACATACATCTGAAAAATTGGCTTTCTAAAAAGATGAAAGAAACGAAATTACAAAATGCCTCTCCTTGGATAATTACCTTTTGCTTTATACTAGGGATGGCAAAAGTACCCGAAACCGACGGGGAAAACCGAAACCCGAACCGGTTGGGTGGGGTTCGGGGGCGGGTTGGCGGGTTTGGATGCGGGTTTGGGTATTGATATAATTTTTTAGCCGGGTACGGGTTCGGGTAATACCCGCCCGATTACCCGTACCCGTACCCGTATCCGCTTACCCGAATCTATATCCACTTTATTGATATTATAATTAACTAGAATATATACACATTATATATAATTTCTTCCATTATATTTTTTTATATACGTATCTCTATTACATAACATATTTTATCTGTACAAGAATTATCCAAAAGCGTTAAATCGTTTGATACGATATTCATTTTCTTTAACTTTAAAAAAAATGAATATATTATGGTGTTTTTCTTTATTTTTTCGGTGGATTTTAATGTGACTTAATATTAATACCGCTATTTTTTCCATATAATATTCAATTGGGGATAACCGAAACCCGCGGGGAAAACCCGAAAAACCGATGGATTTCATAAACGGGTACCCATCGGGTTTTGGGGCGGGTTTAGGTATGGATTTCATAAACGGGTACGGGTACGGGTTCACTAAAACCCGACCCAAACCCGACCCGTTTCCATCCCTACTTTATACCATATATTCAACCTTTAGTTAATGTTTGTACATATCTATTATATAGATTTTCAATATATTATATTTACTAAAATTAGTTGTAAAGGGTTATTTTAAAGGTATCAAATACATATCTAACTTTATAAAGGCTTATTCATATCTATCACATTTTGTAACATTTTCAAAGAGGGATTCTTTCAAAACAAATTAAAATGAAATGGTATTTTAAAGGGTTATTTTAACATTTATGTCTAACTTGTCATGAAATACATGTGTGTATCAAAACTCTATTAAATACGTCAAATTCTCGAATCTATTTAAAGTATGCAAAAAATGACATATGCATAGATGACAATAGTAGACAAATTGAGAATATTAAACAGTTGGTGTATTTAATGATAAATAAATTAATACACGCCAATTTTTTTTGTAACAAATTAAATAATATTTTGAAATAATTGCCCAATCTTAAAATAATCTTGATACTCAATAATAAATAGACATGGACCAAAAAAAATAACTTATAGGAAATGAATAATGTTTTAGATATTTCTACCATTCACATTTAGTGCATTTTTGTTTTTCATTAACATTTTACGGCTTTATATCAGTAAGTCTATCAGGCGACTTTGTCTTTTTGTGATGAATTAATGGACGTGTTGTAATCATATATTATAACACAGAGACAATAGACAGAAAGTAAACACTTATAATTTTCTCTTTTTTATCATAAAGATAAGTAACATAAACATAGACATTATCCTTAGCTAGTATTACATAATTTATGATATCTTCATAATCTATTTTCAATTGACAAGCTCTTGTGCTCTATCAGCCTCCTTTTCCCAGTCCGTTTTCAACAAAGATATCAACATCAAGATGAAACAAGCCCATTGGGCTACCAAGAGTCCGTACCACAAACCCAACAAGCCCATTCCTTTAGCAAAGCCCATGAAGCCTGCCATAGGAAGTCCAATAACATAAAACGCGCCAAAATATATCCATGCACCAAGGTTTGGTCGAGCACAACCACTTAGCATCCCACTTATAGTAGTTTGTGGGCAGTTTGCGATCTCACAAACTCCTAACACTGGCATGACAGTTGTTATTAACAAAATGATAGTTTTATCTTTTGTAAAGATACTCCCCCAAGACTTCCGTGTCATAGTGGTGAATGCTACGGCGATAAAGCCAATTATAAAAGCACATGATACTGCGATGAATGATACTTTTTTGGCTTTCTTTGGTAAGTTTGATCCTAACTCACGCCCAACTCGGGCAGAAACAGCCGAACTAAGTGCTAAAGGGAATATGTATATTAATGAGGTTGCTTGCAACAAAAAATTCATTGCAGAAATATTAGCTTTAGTGTCCTTTGGAAGCAACCCGGATAAAAAGATCATCAAATCATAAAACCACCATTCTAAACATGCGGACCAACAACTAGGAATTGCAAGCGATAGAATAGGTGTCAACTCAGCGAAACATTCGACAAAATCAAAAGTTCTAATCGAAATGTCACATGTTGTATGCATGTAAACCAAAAGGGTAAGTAAATACACAATATCCGTTACTACAACCGCCAAAGCAGCTCCCTTAATTCCAAATTCGAACCAAAGCACTAAGCCATTGATGGCTACATGAGTAAGGAGAGCAAGAACCGAACCGATTATAATAGGCCGAGTTACTTCTTTAGCCTTAAGGTATATCTTGATAGGCTGGATGAAACACTGCAAAAACAAAGATGGTATAGTAAAATACATATATGTAGCAGCTATTTCAGATACTTTAACGTCTTGACCAGCAAAGATAAGTACTGGCTTAGCGTTGAGCCATAAGATGGTTATCGGGATGGTAGTGGTTAAAAGGATAAGCATTGTTCGGTGAAGGGTTTGAGCCATGAATGTGAAGTTACTTGCACCATAAGCTTGAGGTGTAATCCCGTCCATGCCCATGGACAAACCATAAATCACCGAGAAACCAGTGATGTTAGTTATTGCATTAGAGAGAGAGCCGCCAGCTGTTTCGAGTTCACCTATTCTTCCTAGGACAAACGTCGAAGTGAAAGATTTGCCACAGCCCACAGACAAGAAAACCCGTGAGTATCGTAGGTACAGCTATCCAAAATAGTTGATTGATCTCTTGCAGTACCTGAAATTTTTAAACAAAAGAGCGACCTTATGATCCCAATAAGATTACCACACATGCGTTGATTTTAAGCACTTTTTGTGTATCAAAATTGGGTGCTACAAGTTATTCATGAAATTATTAGACGTGGAACTTTTTTTATATATGAAAATCAACTACAACAATTCACACGATTTTACAAGCTTTCTTTTTTAGCCAAATGACCAAATCCACAGACTTACACAAAATATTAGCATTGACCCTTGCACAAATACAACACACACAAATCATAGTCTCTCTCGTTTTTTTAAAGTCTACAGACTTAGCCGTGATGAATATGCTCAAGTAGTATGATATTTCGTAAGGAGTTTAAGGTGATGCTTAGTTGCGAGAAAAAGTTCATTTGTTTTTTTAAAGAAAAACAAGAAAGCTGCAAAAAAAACATAAGACAAAAATGACATCCGATCCATATCTTTTTCGAACATAGAAAGTGCACATTTCTAATTTACAACATAATTTTAGAAAAAGTGTAAAAAAGTGAAATGTGTTTTTTTCTATGTTTTTATTCACTTTCCAAAAAATCCAAATCTATACTACCTATAATAGAAAAATGGTCAAAAGTGAAATGTTGAGTTTTCAACAATGGTCAAATGAGAGAGAAAGTGAAATGTAATTAATGCTCTTATTAAAACACCCAATACTTAAAAGTACAATTATTTATTCACATTGTACAACCAAATTAAAGCATATCTACCAAATTAAATACAATCAATTCAAACACAAATCGGGTTGACCCGGGACGCTTCAAACCCGGCGGGTTGACCCAATTTAATTTGACCTGTTTTTTACCCAACTTAGCAAGTTGACCCGGTTTAACTCGACCTATTATTCGACCGGAACGGTTCAACCGGTTGAACCAACCGGGTCGAACCGGGTTTCAAAACATTATCCATTACTTAAAAAAGTACAATGATTTACTCACATTGTACAACCAATTAAAAACACATCTACCAAATTAAATACAACAAATTAAAACACAAACCGGGTTGACCTGAGACGCTTCAAACCCGACGGGTTGACCCAGTTTAATTTGACCCTTTTTCGACCTAACCTAGCAAGTTGACCCGGTTTAACTTGACTCATTTTTCGACCGGAACGGTTCAACCGGTTGAACCAACCAGGTCGAACCGGGTTACAAAACATTATCCATTACTTAAAAAAGTACAATGATTTATTCACATTGTACAACCAATTAAAAACATATCTACCAAATTAAATACAACCAATTAAAATACAAACCGGGTTGACCCGGGACGCTTCAAACCCGTTTTTCGACCGGAACGGTTCAACCAGTTGAACAACCCGGGTCGAACCGGGATTCAAAACATTATTTTTAATTCCCAAATCTTCAAACTTTTATTATTTTTCATTTATAACCTATAATTTTTTTTTATCAATAAACTATCTGTCGCTATAAAATCCCGTTGCTATGCACGGGTACTCGTCTAGTTTTATGAAATAGAAAACATATCCTCGTCTCTAAATTTTCAACATTTTCTTAGAAAGTAATAATAATAACAATAATAATAATAATAATAATAAACCACTTAAGGTGGCCTAGTGGTAAAAGGGCTTGGAACTATCACTCTAAAATGTGTGAGGTCTCAAGTTCAATTCCTGCTAGGTGCAAACAACCTTAAGTGGCCACGCCAACCTCCTGAAAAAAAAGGGAGGGCTTCACCTGGTTTGAGTCTGTGTGGCGGTGGGTTCAACCCCCGTTAATTAGTCGGCCAAAAAGGTCGGAAACCACGGTTACCAAAAATAAATAAATAAATAAATAAATAAATAAATAATAATAATAATAATAATAATAATAATAATAATAATAATAAACTAATTTTCATAAAATATAGAAACAAAAAATTATAAACTTTTTCAGAAAATATAAAATAAAAAAATAGTGTTTTTAGTGTGGTTTGAATAGCTAATCTGTGAAGATTCGCATATAATATGTGTAGTTGGCACACAAGAAATATATATGCGGACTTTTCTAAATGGAATATATTTGTTCACACTTAGACATGCAACTAATGTTTACATGTTTATTACTATGACTAGTATAACAAAACTTATATATTTTTCCGCAAACGTTTAAAATTTGTATATTTATTGTAGTGGTAGTACAAAAGTTAATAAACACATACTTGTGATGGTAGGGAAAAGATGGAGCGCATCAAAAGAGGTGTTGAAGTTGAGTCCATCTTAGCTTGATTGTGTGTGATTGAATTAAACTGCAAACAATGTACTTGTTAGAGAAAGACACAACCACTTTTCTTTTTACTAAGTTGAATGCAAGGTTCTCATATTTATAGAATCTGTGGTTGTGATTTATAAATGTAACGAGCGGGAAAGCCCGCGCGTTGCTGCGGGAATGTTGTGTTGATAATAAAAAGTTTTTTCATTAACTGGTTCATGCATAGAAGGTAAAAGGCTAAGTATAATTTGAATGTTCATAATATAACATTGGCATGATAATTTGAATGTTTGAAAGTTTAGTAGTTTACACACAATATACATTGGTATATTAGCATTAACAGATACTACAAAAATGCGTCAAAACACCAACTGCTCCACAATGTAACAAACATACATCTAGATAAAGAATAGCAAAAATTGACAGCAAGGATTGCATCTGCAAATAAAGGGAAGATGGTCATCAGGTGTCTTTTGCATTAAGTGCAGTGTCTTTGGTGAGTAACTGGTATTCGGCTTTTAAAAATAATAGGAGAAAAAAATTAAGTATAGATTTTTGGGTCTTCTCGGGTTGACCTGATAACTCAATTTTGCGTGCCTTGGCGCCTTGCTCACCTTACTTTTTTTTGCCTTGTTTCTAATCGTACCCTTCCTTGACTCCGTAAAACTTAACATGTCATCAAAATCATCGGCCAAAACACTTGAACTGCTCTTGGTCACAGTAGTTTTCGATTCACCTCACCCTGTAAACATAAAATTCAGAATGAGTTGGCTAAAACTGTTGCAATTTAATCGAATCTAACTTTTTTTTACCTGTTTGAGAATTGGAAACGAATCATGCAGTTTAAGAACAATGTCTTTAACACACTACAGGTCTACAGTCACAACACAACTATAAGCCCTTAGCAATATCCAGTGATAATAGATGTTTTATCCATGTGGTAGTTTCAGCGCCATGTAAACGTTGTTTTTAATACCTACTTGCATATCTTTTATTTTTTCAGCCTCAAGTGCAAATGCAGTCAGTATGCAGATTTAGTTTAGGAGAATAATAACTATATCAGCACCCTAATTTGCTTATTGAAAACTGCAGACTTAGCACCTAAGTAACAATACGAAATTTCAAATGTCTTCAATGCCACATTGCTTGTCAGATTCCAAAGGTTTGACACATTTTGGCCAATTACAGACTATTCGACATTCAAAGTTGACAATCTAAATCTCAAGTGTATCCAACACAATTCTCTTACTTCCAATTGAATCACTTTATGGTATCATTACCCTTATGCTCTTCTAAGAGGTGTATATCTACAATGCTAGACGCGTAAACTCCTAAATCATTTTACTAAAAACTCCAATTGTTATTCTCATTTTTTTGTTATAAACAACCTAATTTGCAGTGGAACTGACAAAAACTTTTCGTATGATGCTTATTAGAAAGACAGATGTTGCACGGCTAAAAATATGATTCCAATGGATGCTTACCGTCCACTCAGAGACAATGTTGGAGGCATGGTTGAGATAACTGGTATGAGCTACAGAATCCGTGAGAGAACCGATGCTGTCAATGATGTTGTAAATTCCTAGTGAGGTAAAAAGCTCCTTCATGTATAGGGTGAACAACCTGCAACATTACGTAGTTATTAATTTAACATATATTATCTAATGCATTGATTGTTAATTGTCATGTAAAAGCAATGGTGTTTGGGTAAAAACTGATTGGCTCAAAAAACAAAGAAACTGTTTTGAATACCCAAGTAGGCGATTATTGGGGACGTTTAGCTACAATAGTTTATTAAAGATGGTAATAAACTTCATGACCAACCTGGTGCGCCAACTGAGACTATCTTAAGTTGGCTCTTAAATAGCACCTTCAATGCCACAACATGATTACCCTGTTTCAGAATATAGATAAATGTCATTCATATAGAAAGTTGAACAAAATCGATAATTCCAATACAGTTAGACGCTGGTACTGGAACATGGTACAGATAAAGATAGTAATTTACCATAATACAGAAATATAATCTGTTAAGCACGACAATTAGATCTAATTTACTTACCCTCTTTTGTGTCGCTATTTAGACATGACTAAATTTTCTCTTCAAGATCTAGAAACTTCATAGTTGAAATCCACATGACCGGGTGTGTCAATTAAGTTCAGTAAATAACCTGTGTTGCTCCCTTTTGGACTGTAGTTATAAAAAATGGTAGCTGTCTGAGCCTTAATGGTGATTCCCCTTTCTCTCTCAACCTATAGATAGAAGTATCGTAAGAAAAATATAAATTTGTTTCGCAATGAATGTTAAAATAAAATTGATCTAGAAGCCATACATAATTAACCAACACTCAATTCCAAATGTACTTGTTACAAAGTATCCGCAAGCTTGAGATTGAAGACATATGGTAAGACTTCTATTATTCTCTTTAAAACCTTCCTCTCAAATATGGGAAGTTTATAAGAACAAAGATGTAGAAAGCTTTACAAACATTTTTACTCATTTCATGTCATAAGAATATTCTTTGCTCATAAATCTTCGTTTTGCAAACCACAGACTCATGAGTGAAGTATTAGTTTTATATAGTCATTAATTTTTTATGTTGTTTTTCGTCATATCGCTAGTTGCATATGCGAGCAAGTTAACATATTCAATTCAATATTTCGCTTACATTTACTTTCGATTAATCCCGAACGCCCCTAAGATAAACCTAAATCAAGTAGAGATCTACATTTACCTGTGGTTGATCCATTACCCCTTTTCACAAAATGGTTGTTGCACCTCCATGTACGTTGAACTACTTGCGATGCCTGCCAATAAAACATGATTAATTTCCAACCTCTATTTTGATTGAAAAAAATAGTAGAAACTTGCATATATATCTTTCACTTAATAAATCTCAAAAAGATAAATTTTATTCACTTCAAGACCACCATGCCATGACTGAGGTATAACTGCAACAGCAGGGTCAATCCGCACAATTGCGGTCTAGCTCATGTTTGGGATTGCATATTTTTAGCATACGTTTATGGCTTATAAGCACTTTTAAATAAGCAACTCCCCAAGAACTTTGTTAAAAATGCGTACTTCGGAACCAAATAAGCATATAAGTCAATAACCAATAATCATTTAGCAATCCTAACTCTTAAACAAAACAGTTTAAGTCAAAAAGAAAATTTTGTAATAAAGATTTGATTTTCTGCTTTTCTAACTTTGCTTACCCGTGAGCCTAAACCTGTCCTGTTAGAATCATATATCAAGCTTTTGGCTTAAGTCATAACCCCAAATTACATCAGTGAAACCAAAGAGGATCCCCTGAAGCCAAAGATGTATAGATCAATTAACCAAAATACCAACCGCCATGAAACGAAAGAGTATATCTTGGTTTAACACAATTGTTAGAACCCAAAAAAAAATAATAATAAAATAAAATACAAAAGCAATATTCGAAATAAAGAAAAAAAAATTAAAATTAATGACTGAGTATACCTTGTTCTAGGTTTGTGTGCGTTTTGTGTATAACAAACCTCTCTGTCATTGTTAGTCTGAAACGATTATCATCATCATAAGTCACTTTCTTCTTATCAAACCTCTTTGTCGGAAAACTCGCCGGACCATCATCTTCTACCACATCCCCGTCAACGAATACACTGTTCGACCCGGTAAATTCCGTGTAGCCGTCTTGAGCGTCTAATCAGCTTATTAAAACCGAGTGGAAGTTGTATTTTTTTAACATTGTTACTGTGATTTTCTGTAAAGATAAGATTTGTTTAAGGGATTGGCTTTAGTAAATTAAATTTAGGGTTTATGTTATCAATGGATCTTTTGGTTTGTAGGTTTGTCAATATGTGGGGAAGAAACAGAGAGAGCAGAGATGGAGGAGAGAATGAGATGATCGAGGGTTCTAGAATTTGTGGGAGAGGTGAGGATATGTACCTGTATATTTTTATTTATTCATTTTTTTTATAAAAGTACTGTAGAAACAAACTGTTGGAACAACTGTGGCGTACAACTTCGTGAACCCAAGGTTACTGTAGCCGTAACACTGTTCATCCAACTGTTTCGTACACCACTATGAAGCACGCAAAAACTGCCGTTTAAATATATTGATAATTGGTTTGTTGTAATTACGTGGATGACGGGTTGTATTCCTTTAAACCATTCGTAGGGCCGTATACGATCTTCCCTAACTCTATAAGCTCCTACTTCACTCCTATGTCGAGCCGACTAAAAGCTCCTAACATGGGATCATTAGAATTCGCTCATGCATTAAATACAACCAAATAATCGTAGTACACATCCGATTCATGTTTCTTAAGACGTTCAAGCAAGTTACCATATAGGAGGTTAGCCAGTTTTCTTAAGCCTAACATCGACTTCACCCACCCACAAGAATCACAAGCAAACCAACAACATATAATCAATAGCTAGGTTTCATTAGATCTAAGCAAACACAATAAAGACCTAGCCTAGCATGTTAATTGAAAGCAATGTTGCAAAAATCGTGAATCGGTACTGAGGCGGTCGAGGGCCTTGTAGCGATTTTTAGCTGATTAATCGGCCATAATGTAGAATCGTTTTGACTCGATCTAGGATAACAATGATTGATCATGCACAGCGGAATAATAAGAACACAATCAAAGTTATAATAAAGGTTTTGCTCTAATAATAAAATGATCCTCTATGGATCTAGGTTACACACACTAAAGGTGATTTTGTTTTGGTGAAGCCTCTATAATAATAAAGCCTACTGTTCCTTTTATACACAAGGAACCCTAATACAATAATAAATAAAAGATCAATGCATATCACTACCTAAAATAGCTCATGCATATCCTAACAAACTAATAATAAATATACGGAGTCACTATATCCGTAGAAACAAATCTTCCGCAGGAACCATGTCATCAGCAGAAACCATCTATAGCTTCAGCAGAAACCATCCGTAGGAACCTGTTAGCAGACTCCATCAGTAGGAACTTCTAAAATTCCCAACAATCCTCCCCTAATCTTGAATTTGACTTAGTTAAGTTCAAGATTCTAGTTAGATGAATAACTTCCAAAGCATGAGGATTGACTTGAATACTTGCAGCAAAATAAAGTAACCAGCAGCAACAAAGAATCTATGTCAATAGCAACCAGTAACCATCTGTGAAGACCAAGATTCTGGTAGCAGCTTGAACCTATCAGCAGCAACCAGAATCAGCAGCAACATGAGTAGATTTGATAAGCCTTTACCAAGTAGCTACTCACTCTTGGGCTAGCTAGTTATTTGGTGGAATCATGGCATCACCCTGGTGAACTAGTTACCAGTCCAACACTCAGAACGTGAATCATGGGTGTGTTGAAATACCCTAATGATTTTTGGCAAATCATCACAGCCAGAAACGGATTTGAGATGTCTTTACCTGTAGCCGTTTGCTCAGGACTAGCCAATTATTTGGAATTTCACAAGTGAGCATCCATGGTCAATTGAGAACCATTCCAACTCTCAGCAATGAAGCATGGGTGAGTGGAGTACCCTATGGTTTTGAGCAAACCATTACAGCTATCAACGGAATTGATGTGTCTTTACCAAAAACCGTTTGCTTTTGGACTAGCCAACTCTTTGATGGAATGCGTCATCATCATGGTGAGTTGATTACCATATGTTATGTGGTAATGAACCAGCACCAAACCTGCAAACAAGATAAAACAAAAAGCATTTTTTTTATTTTATGTATTATTATTATTATTATTATTATTATTATTATTATTATTATTATTATTATTATTATTATTATTATTATTATTATTATTATTATTATTATTATTATTATTATTATTATTATTATTATTATTATTATTATATATAATTTTTTTTTACTAATAAGTAAGAAAGAAATAGAAATAAATAAATATACCATCAAGCAGCAGCAGGAACTAAAGAAATTCGTAGTGTCAGCAGAAACACTAAGGGGTTGTTTCTTTTTTTCCTTAGCTAAGGATTCATATGGGTCCCACTTCCATATAGACATCTTAATGGGGAAGAGATGATAAATTAAGCCTTGTGGATATAGACCATTTAAGGGATTTTTGTGGGCCCCATCTAAAAAGTAATAATATTAAATAGCATCCCTTAGCTAAGGGGAAAAAAGAAACACCCCCTAAGCCTCCCCTTAGGCTTATAAGGATCCAACAGCTGCAAAAATGGTTAGAATACAAAAAAAAAAATACAACAATAAGCCTCCCCTTAGGCTTATGCCTCCCCTCAATCAATGCACCTGACAAGGACTATTGTTCTTGGGTACCCAGAATGAACCTTTCCTTTTATTTTTCCAAGAACAACCTGTTGAGGGCTTAACACCAATATCCCATCTTGTCCCCCACCCCATATACATTGGGTCATAATAACTAGGCCAAAAACTAGTCTGAAAATAAGTACTAGTAGGTCTGTAAAATGGTCTAGCAACATGTCTTTTCCAACCGGCTGGAAAAGGTCTACCAGCAGAAACTGGCTTACCAGCAGGAACTGACTTATCAGCAGGAACTGACTTATCAGCAGGATTGGGTCTGCTGGTTTTCACATGTGTTGCTTGTGGAACATATGGGGGAATAGCATTAACATTGGTCCACATTGGTCTAGTTCTCTTTTGTTTAGCATACACACCCATTCTCTTCTCATGAAAATCACAATCCTTAATGAGATGAGACTTACTACCACACACAAAACAAGATTTCTTTTACAAAGACTTATTCTTAACACAACTTTGTTTATTAGACACAAACTTATCAGAAACATAATTAGAAACAAAATTATGTTTAACAGAAAAAGGAACTGGTTTTGTTTTGGGTTCATTATCATCTACTTTGGACTTGGGTGAATGAGACTTGTCACTTGAATCACATGAGGCATAGTCAGTGGACTTTAGGTCTGAGGACTTGTCACGTTTAGAACAAGAGACAAAGTCATTAGTTTTGCAACTAAGGTCTGGCAAGTCACTTGACTTTTTGCCATATAAATGGTGTGATCCATCAAAGTCTACAGTGGTGGAGAGGTCAATGGGCATGTGTTCCCCTCTAATAGGTCCAGGCACAGCATGTAAAGTGCCTTCCTTAACATAGTTAGCTAGGCCTGCTGGTGTTGATTTACCTAGGTCATTCCTAGCTTCTAATCCAACATACTTTTTAAAACCTAAACCTATACTAGAATTTACAGCCTGACAACCATACAAACTACTAGCTAAATTATCACCTGATATTAACCACTTCTTATGTGTAGCTATTTCAGTATCTAGCTTCTCTTGAAGATCTTGTTTATCAGATTCTAATTTAGCATTTACTTTCTTAGTGTATATTAACTCATCTTGTGCACATTTTAAGTCCTGTTTTAAACCTTTAATTTCCTCCTCATATGCAACCTGATTTTTCTGAAACCAAACCTTTTGTCTTTCTACAGTCTTTAAACCATGTTTATATGACTCAAGGTCTTTATAACACTCATTATATTTAGATTTCAATTCATCATATTGTTCTTTAAGCTCATTATACCTCAAACTACAACCAAAGACACAATTGTGTACCTGTGATGAGATGCCCATGAAGGCAAATTCTGCAGTATCACCTATAGTACAAGCTTCCTTGCTCATCTGCTTGGATTCAGCCTTTCCTCCATACCTTGATTTGATTGCCTCCCATATAGCACTTGCATCATCCATATAATTGAAAGATGCTACATGATCAAAAGGAATAGATTTAAGCAAGTCTCTAAATCTGCTGGAACAGTACCCATGACGGCGTCAAGGTCTAGAAGGTGATGCCGTCAAGCTAGACAAACGGAGGTGGATGTGAAGATTGTCCTTGATAAGCCAGAATGGAATTTTGGAACTTAAAGGGGGACGGCGTCAAGAGGCCGTCAGGAAACCCTAGCACGGCGAGGTGACGGCGTCACAACCCAAAGAGTGACGCCGTTAGATCTGTATATCTATATATAATTTTGCAATTTTCATTCATTGTGTGGAACTTTTTAGAGAGAAACCCTAATACACATTTTAGCAGCTTTTTCAAGGTTTTTCACCTTGAGATCTTCCATGTTACATTGAAGATAAGTTATCAATTAATCATTCAATATGTTTATGTGTTGTTTGATTCTATCTTGTTCTTGTCTTTTGTTTAACATTCTAGGCTAGGTTTTCTTCATATTTGCTTAGATCTAATGAAACCTAACTATTAAGTATTGGTTGAATGGTGTGTTATTAATTGTATTGGATGAATGTTTATCGATGTAAGGCTTAAGAAAACTGGCTAACCTCCTATATAGTAACTTGCTTGAACGTCTTAAGAAACATGATCGGATGTGTACTACGATTATATGGTTGTATTTAATGCATGAGCGAATTCTATTGATCCCATGTTAGGAGCTTTTAGTCGGCTCGACATAGGAGTGAAGTAGGAGCTTGTAGAGTTAGGGAAGTTCGTACACACCCCCACGACTGGTATTAAGGAATGCAACCCGTCATCCACGCAATTGTAACACACTAATCAACTGGTAAAAGATAGTTAGGGAGTAATGAAGTCTAACTAAACACACTTCTCTCCATATAAGTTTTCACAACCATTTTATTTTCAGTTATTTTATTTTATTTGCATTAGTAGTTTTTAGGTTAGTTGACTAGCAACTAATTCCGCCCACTCCTTCAAACCCGAGATAATTTTACTTGCTTTCCTAAAAATATAAAATACAAAAAGAATCTTCACTCACCCTTAGACCTATTAGAGTATTTTTTCAATCCTAACGAAATTATTCCCCTAGAGAACGATCAACCCCCCGGTACTTGCCACTACACTATACTACATCGGTCAGGTACACTGCCTGGTGGGGATTGCAAGCCTCTTAAGATCCCTTGAGAGGTAAAACCTGTTGTAAGGTCGCAAAACCATGCATCAATCAGTCATCGGCTAAAACTCTGATAATAAATAATTTGGGACATACCTTTATTTATTTTAGGCTTGCTACATTCGGGTTGTAAACCTTAAATTCTTACTTTAACCTTTTATCAAAACTTATTTATGATTTTTTTGTTCTGTATAACTGTGTAGTGTACCAATCCAAGTAGCACCCCGAACTTTGATAAGTCTTCCGCTGTACCAGATTTCGGGGGTGTTACAGATTGGTATCAGAGCCAAGGTTATAGAGAACTGGGTAATTAAATAAAAACCTAGACTATAACCATTTTCAAAATGACTGATCCGGGAACCGACGCGCGCCTGCCAAGCTAAGGTCCTATTTCTGTCTTATGTCTTATATGCAAATGCTTTCAGCATCACGGCTACATATTATTAATTCTATTATTATTATTATACGATGAAGTATACCATGTGGTTCAATTCCTATTGAAACACTTATACCCACCATATATCGTTGTCACAGCTATGCCGATTCCCGATGTTCAGGAGGATATTCTGTTGCGTCCAGCATTACCTCGAATGACCCCTGATCGGGATGACCCTTATGAGGTTATCCGTCATGCAGTCACTGTTTCATCATCTGTGTCTCCTGTATCACCTACTTCATTGTCATCTTCATCTGGTCAGTCTAGTCATACTAGACAGCTTACTCTTCACCAGGCCTTAGCTAGGACCCATGCTCATAGGCTTACAGCCCGTATGTCTGTGAGACCACCTTTAGCACCTATGTACCTTCCTGCTTACTCTCTTCTGTCATCACCACCTGCTTCTCCATCGTGTAGGTGACCCCTTTCCCCTACCCCACTTTCACCTTCGTCCCGTGATTCACCTGCGCTGCAGAAGCATCACTGTCACGATACGTACTCAGAGAGCGAGGAAGATGAGGAGTTAGACCCTGAGGAGGAGGTTGAGCCTCAGCAGGAGTTGGAGCCTCAGGAGGCCGAGGCCGAGGAGGAGGCCGAGGCTGAGGCCGAGGACGAGGAGGAGGCTGAGGAGGCAGAGATGGAGGCTGTCGAGGAGATTCAGCCGGATCAGGATCCTGCACCTTTAATGCATTCTCCAGGACCTGGCTCTCCTTGGCACTTGCCTGACTCTCCCGAGTTACCACCAACACCTGATACGCCGTCTGAGATCTCTTCTGAGTCTGACGCGTATGAGGAGATGGGCCTGACTTGGGAGCAGATGTAACACCCCGAAAATCGTAATGAAGCAGCAGAAATATAATCGGGGGTATTACATCTTATATTTGACAACAAGTGGACTCATAGTGGCACATATATATAAAAAAAATTAACTCATGGAAAAGGGTTAATTAAACTTTCGATTATATTTACTTGGAGTTTAGTGTTAATAAATGATTCGGAATTTACAAGGTATTACAGTACCTACCTGTTAGACTGGATTCGTACCCGAATCCAAAGTTATTTTAGTGGTTGGGGTTGGCTTAAAGAGAACTCCTTCCGGAATTCTATTCTAGGATAATTATCGGGAAGCTTGATATTGGGATGACTCAGAAATTTGGGTGTAGTAGTTTTTGGAATGGAAATTCTTGTATGATAGGTTATCACGAAGTCGTCCAATGAATAAATCTATATGTGAGGTGTTTGAAAAGAACTGTAAGCACGATCAATAGAATACCAGGGTTGAGGCCATGTTAATTCACGTAGAACATGAATTGTTATGGTACATGTGAAAAGTACTATTTTCATGATCAACTTGGTTTGAGTAAAGATTTTGAGAACAAACATGATTCACAATTTATTGTAAACATCTGTGGGGTAACCTACCCGTTAGACTAAGGATTTTGTTAACAACAGATTTTTAACAATGGGGGTTTCGAATGAGAATTTGATGAATGTAGAGAAGATTGTTGAACTTCAGCTTTTGTAGATGATGAATTAATTTGGTTGCGTTAAGATTTATAAATATCTACTCCCAACATAACATGATCCCTCCTGAATTAGACATAGGTAGCTAGGCTATGTAAAATTCAGGAATGATAATGTGACGTTCGGTTTAGTTATTATAACTCTCGGTGTTTAAATAGATTCAACACATGCCTTAGGGTTGATTAAGTGAGAGTAAGGTACAACCTTGGATTATAGTGTTAGTGTCTACTAGGTTTCCCTCGGCTAGTTCGATCTCATAAGTGGTGTGTAGTTCGGTCGAGTGGATGCTAAGTAAAGAGGCAAACGAAGTAGATACAAAACTTTTATCGGCTCCAGAATCAAGTAAAACTGTAGCAAGATGGTTGTTAAGTGGAGACGTACCCGTGACTACATCTAGGTCTTCCTGAGCATTTCCTCTTTCCATCACATAAGCCCTCCCACGAGCATTATTGTTTTGGTTGGCAGTCTGGTTTGGGCACCGATTCTTGTAGTGCCCTTTTTCACCACATCCGTGGCACACCACGGCCACTGGTTACAGATTAGCTCCAGAAGCTCTGCAGTCCTTGGTCATATGTCCTGTCCTTTGACACCTCGTGCACTTAACAGTGCACGGCTCAGTATGATGCAACTTGCATTGGTCACACAGAGGTTGTCTTCCAGCATACCCACCTCCTACAGTAGGTGTGGCAACATAGGCTCTAGCAGTCTCTTGCATGTGGTTCTGTTGGTTGTGATGGTGGTTTCGGTTTTGTTGGTAGTTTTGATTGTTGTTGTGGTTGTAGTTGCGGTTGTTGTTGTTGTTGTTGTTATTGCTCCTTCGATCATCTAATCTTCTTTTGTGATCGTTGTTTTCTTTGGTCTGGCTCCCGTTCCAATAACCTTTGGGCAATTTCGATAGCCTCTTCCAGTGTTTGAGGTTTAGATGCAGTGACATTCCCCTCTATGCTCTTAGGCAAACCTTCAATGTACTTCTCTAGCAGTTTCTCAAGGTCAGGCACCTTGGTTGGACACAACACAGCTAGCTCTTGGAACCTTCGATCATAAGTCCTAAGCTCATTGCCTTTCACCACTAGGCGATCAAACTCATCTTCCAGCTTCCTGATCTCAGTTCGTGGGCAGTATTTCTTCAACATCCTTCGCTTGAAGTCAGCCTAAGTGATTTGTTCCTCTATGCCCATGTTCTGAGCAGTAGAGTTCCACCAAGATAAAGCATCTTCAAGTACAGTACCCGTAGCAAACGAGACCTTGCAGTCATTAGAACACACGCTTTTCGTGAACACGGTTTCCGAACGCCCAAACCATCGAGCAAGTTCAGTCACTCCTTCAGTACCCTTAAAGTAGGTTGGTTTGCAAGCCATGAAGTCTTTGTAGGTGCACTTGCGAGCCATATATGTCTCGCCTTCTCCAGTTGGTCTCTTGATGCTGCTGAAACGTGCCATAGCCGCCGCTTGCTCTTCTAGTGCTGCAGCAACACTATCGGCGATCAACTTTCGGATAGCAGCTGGGGTCATGGTGGTTGCGGGGGTTGTTGTCGCTTTCTTACGAGGAGCCATTCTTCTATAAACATCACAAGTGCACACTTTAGAATTTAATCATCATGATCAACATAATCAAGTGAATTATCATAATCAGACTCGTAATAGTCATGATCATCGCATAACATTACACAATCACATTATGAATGCATACATCATCATAAGCATAACCATATCAATCATAAATAATTATCATGACATGTAACAACACACATGGAATTATAATGAACCTCAATATGGTGGTGCACAAGAGTATCACAACATAAGATCAAACAACCATAACAACATAAATCAATATCAGTACAATACAATCATAACCAACACAAGGTTTTAATAACTTGTCTGATTGTTCACAAAACAAGCTAATACAATATTATTAATGCCGCACAGGGCAAGTTAAGATGTTTGTGCTGCAATGATATGTCATAGATCTATGAAGCTCCAGATGTACCTCCTGATCTACGCTCCAACTCTCGAACGATCCTGACCAACCCAAGCATCTCTAGATCTCTGGCTCTCTCCCTAGCCCGAACCTCCTCAAGCGAAACTCTGAGGGTATGAATAGTGGCACTAGCTGCTGCTAGCTCCTGAGTCTGGTGCTCTAGCATCTGCTGAGTCATCACGGCAATCTCTCTCATCTCCTGCATCTGATGACTCTGAACATCAAGTCTGTGGCCGAACTCAGTAATGGTATCCACGGCCTCCTCTATCTCAGTACACATCATCTGAAAGACCTGCTTGAAAGCTACCCTATGCACCACGAGGTTCTGGACCTCCTCCTGAATGTTCTCGACTCGCTCGAGAGAAATCTCCTCTATGGCACTCACAATCTCATCAATGCGGTCCTTGTGCCTGACTAACCTAGCAGCTAACAACGGGATGGTATGGTGCATCGGCTCTCCAGTGACCGGCAGCACAGCTGAGGAACTCTCTCCAAGCTCCGAAGCTCTCGGGGATCCCTCTATAAATCTCCAACGACGGATGACCTCCAACAGAAATGACCATCTCCGAGCATCAACCCTCCTATGGGCACTAGGGGATGGGGTGGTCTCAGTGGTAGTAGGTAGAGGTGAAGGAATAGGAGATGAAGTGGGGGATGGTATCGGCTTGGTGGTAGTCTGGGTATAAAACACAGTGGGTGGCGGCATATATGGTAAAGTCTCTGAAGAGTGAGGCGTTGTGAAAGTAGGCAACATGTAGAGATGTGGCTGAGGTAATGGAGATGATGGCGAAGGTAAAGGTGATGGTGACGAAGATGGTGAAGGTACAGGGGATGGTACAGGTGAAGATACCGGTGATGGAGCCGATGGTGGTGGTGTGGAAATTGGTGGTGGTACAAAGGCAGGTGATCGACGGACTCGTTTCCGAGCCGTGCAAAGGAAAGTACGACCATCTGGGCAATACTTGAACTTCTCCATGAATGGCTCAGGCTCAAAGGGCTCAAGAACTCTGACACGCTTGCGCTGGCGAACCGGGGCAGGCGGGGATGGTGGTGGAGTAGATCAAGCGGTGTCAGAAGAGTCTGAGTCGGATGACTCATCATCAGCATCTGACCCTGAGTGGTGACTAGGGGGTGGTGTAGGACAATCATCGGCAGCTAGGAACTGCTGTGACTGGAGGTACTGGTCATGAAGATACTAGTCATAAGTCATAGGTCCACAGAGAGGACGGAAAAGTGGTCCATCAGCAAATGAGTCGACAGGTGTCGGAGCGACTTCACCCTCCTCAAAGGGCTCAGTCTCTCCAGAGGCGTTCCCAGATGGAACGATAGACGGGATGACAGGCGGAACGGGTAAGGTGTCATTAGATAAAATGGTAGTGGGGGTGAGAGGTGATGCCGGTAGAGCGTCATCACTGTCAGACAGTATGATGATAGGGGGTGACATGGTACTGCAATATCCCAATCTAAATCATTTAATTCAACTAGAGTTAAATATCTATTAGTCATGATGTCTAAAGGCTATGCATTATCTGCTAAGCAAATCTCAATGCATGATGTTCGATAAAATGTTGGCACGGAGGGAGTAGGGTAGTAAGGTGTAAATAGTTCGTTTTGAAAATGTGGTTATAGTCCAGTGTTTTGAAAATACAATAGGTTCTCTATAACCTTGGCTCTGATACCAATCTGTAACACCCTGAAAATCGTAATGAAGCAGCGGAAGTCTAATCGGGGTATTACATCTTATATTTGACAACAAGTGGACTCGTAGTGGCACATATATATAAAAAAAATTAACTCATGGAAAAGTGTTAATTAAACTTTCGATTATCTTTACTTGGAGTTTAGTGTTAATAAATGACTCAGAATTTACAAGGTATTACAGCAGATTTCTGCCTTGAGTACTAGGGGTTAGCCGACTAGCGGATCGGATAGGAGATATGACTGTAGCGAGGTTTGAGGAGATGGAGCACGAGATGGGAGTGTTGGTTGGTAGGACGACCACTCTGAGGAGGGAGTTGACAGAGTGGCGTGAGGCTATTGAGGATTTGCGTAGAGCCTTTATGACAGCTCGAGATGTTGACCGTGCGCTCTGGCGTAAGGTCACTGAGCTTCAGACTAAGATCACTGCACTTATGGTAGATTGTGAGGCAGATTGTATTGAGATGCGTTCTGTATGGAGAGTGATAGATAGTTTGCAGACTTCTGTGAGACGTCTTCGTGGAGAGGGTGACTAGACTGTTTGGATTCATGGTTGTACTACCTTTAAACTGAGGAGTCCTCGGTTAAAGGCGTTATTCTGTCGTTCATTTTTCTGTTGAGTTGTACTTTTCTGGTTGATGTACTTTCGAAAATCATGTAATGTTATGAGTTCTAGTGGAAACCTTTCGTTATGGTATTCTTTCGTGATGATTATTATTGTTGTTTCTTGAGAGGACGTAGGTATATTCTTTTCGGGCTTTTCGCACCTGTCATTCGGATTCTTATTACTCTTGCGTATTGTGATCTAGATCGATGGCCACTAGGCGTAATCCGGTTAGGGCCGCACGCACGGGGCCTGCCCCTGCTGCAGCAACCCTTGCTCGACGTGGCCGACGTCCTGCGCGACAACCTGTTGCCCAGGAAGCCCCTACTCGTTCGGAGGAAGCCCATAATGTCCGTCAGGAGGGCGTCAACGGACATACCCCTCCCAACGTTACCCCTATGGATCAGACTCTTATCGACCAACTCGTGACCCAGCGTGTCACCGAACTCCTAGCCGATTTTAACCATTCGAACGCATCTGTTGGAACCCCGCCGCCCGCTCGCATTCGCGGTTGCACCTATAAGGAGTTTCGTGGTTGTGGGCCAACCGAGTTTGGCGGAACCGAAGGAGTTGTTGTTCTGATGAGGTGGATGGAGAAAATGGATTCAGTGTTTACCGTCAGTCACTGTGTTGAAGCTACCAAAGTGAAGTACGCTTCCTTCACTTTGAAGGATGAGGCGTTGACTTGGTGGAACAATTATCGACAGTCTACAGGGAGTGAGACTGCTTATGCGATGAGTTGGGAGCAGTTTAAGGCATTGTTGATCAAGACATACTGCCCCCGAAATGAGATTAAGAAGTTGGAGATTGAGTTCTGGAACCATAAGGTAAAGGGCACCGACATGATAGCGTACAATCGTCGCTTTCAAGAGTTGTCGTTGCTATGCCCTGAAATGGTTCGTACCGAAGCTCTGAAGATTGAGAGGTACACTGATGGATTGCCATTGGCAACTAGGAATGATGTGATCGCCGCGAACCCACCAACTCTGCATGAAGCCATCACAATAGCTCAACGCTTGATGGATTCGTTGGTGCACGAGAGTACGGAGAGAACTAGGAGTGATAAGAGGAAGAGGGAGGATGACCCTAAGCAGGGTAACAACCCAAACAAGCGACAGGAAGTCACTAAGGTTTGNCAAGCGACAGAAAGTCGCTAAGGTTTGTGCTATTGGTGATGGAGGGAAGAGAGGTGGAAATGGAAGAACCCCGAGATGTAACCGATGTAAGAAGTACCACTCTGGTCGTTGTGAGATAGTGTGTAACAATTGCTCCAAGGTGGGACATATAGCCAGAGACTGCCGATCCCGACCCCTTGCTATGGTTTAGACCAACCAGGGTGCAGATTGGAAGGCCAATGTGACTTGCTTTGGATGTGGGAAGAAGGGACATTTTAAGAATGAATGTAAGGAGTCGTGGAACCGTGGGAACCAAGTGAATATACGGTACCATGGGAGCGGAGGAGCTCAAGGGAACCGTGGACCCGGAGGAAGTGGACAGAACTATGGGAATCGAGGAGCTGGAGGGAACTTGAACAACCCGGGCACTAGCAATCAGCAAGGAAATGTGGGAGCCGCCCACAGAAGGGTGTATACAATTAAGAAAGAGATTCAGGAGGACCCAGGTGTCGTCACGGGTATGTTTCTCCTCAATAATTGCTACGCTTTCATATTGTTTGATACTGGTGCCGATAGGAGTTTCGTGTCCACTACCTTCATGCCTTTACTAGGAGTTTCCCCGACCGCCCTAGGAACCATCTATGATGTAGAATTAGCGAACGGTAATCTCGAGCGTATAGATACCGTGATCCGTAGTTGCACTCTTAACCTACTTAATCGCCCGTTCAACATCGACCTGTTGCCGGTCACGTTAGGTAGTTTTGATGCCATCATCGGAATGGATTGGCTTTCCGCTCACCGTGCCACGATTCTCTGCGTGAGAAGATCGTTCGCTTACCTTATGGCAAGAAGATCCTAACGATACAGGGAGATCGGAACGATCGTGGAACACTGTCCCGATTGAACCTCATCTCTTGCACTAGAGCCCAGAAGTGTATCGAGAAAGGATGCCATGTATTCCTAGCTCAGATCTCTGAGGGGAAAGAGAAAAAGGGGGAGACGAGACATTTGGAAGACGTACCCATTGTCAGAGACTTTCCGTTAGCAAGTGTCTAACTTGTTCGAGAGTGAAGGCCGAACATTAGAAACCATCAGGATTGCTAGTACAACCTCAACTCCCGGTTTGGAAATGGGAAAGGATTACCATGGCCTTCATCACGAAGTTGCCTAAGACTGCTAGTGGTTGTGATACGATTTGTGTAATCGTAGATCGACTTACTAAGCCTGCCTATTTCCTACCCATCAGCGAAAGCGACGGTGTGGATAAGTTAGCCCGTTTGTACCTGAAAGAGATCGTTTCTCGTCATGGTGTACCGGTGTCTATCATTTCCGACCGTGATAGCTGATTTACGTCGCACTTCTGGAATTCGCTTCAGGACGCATTGGGAACCAAGCTGGACATGAGCACAGCTTATCACCCTCAAACCGATGGTCAGAGTGAGAGGACCATCCAGACCTTAGAAGATATGCTCAGAGCTTGTGTTATAGATTTTGGAAAAAGCTGGGAGAGGCATTTGCCCTAGCAGAGTTTTCCTATAACAATAGCTACCATACCAGCATTAAGGCCGCACCGTTCAAGGCGTTGTATGGCCGAAAATGCCGTTCTCCCGTGAGCTGGGCCGAGGTGGGTGATAGCCAACTCACAGGTCCCGAGCTCATTCTCGAGACGACCGAGAAGGTTGCCCAGATTCGAAACTGCCTCCAAGCTGCACACGATCGTCAGAAGAGCTATGCTGACCGGAGACGTAAATCTCTTGAGTTCCAGGTTGGAGACCGAGTCATGTTGAAGGTCTCACCATGGAAAGGGGTAATACGTTTCGGCAAGCGCGAAAAGCTCAATCCCCGTTACATAGGACCGTTTCCGATTCTGGAAAGGATTGGACCGGTAGCCTACCAACTAGAGTTGCCATCAGAACTGAGTAACGTGCATGATGTTTTCCACGTCTGCAATTTGAAGAAATGTCTTTCCGACGAAACCCCGATCATTCCGTTAAGAGAGATTAGAATCGACGAGAAACTGAATTTCATCGAGGAACCCGTTGAGGTTATGTATCGAGAAGTCAAGCGACTTAAGCATAGTCGCATTCCTATCGTTAAAGTTCGGTGGAATACCCGTCATGGTCCGGAGATCACATGGGAATGTGAAGACGAGATCATGAGGAAGTATCCACATCTCTTTTCGTCCCTGAATAAGTAATCTCTTAGAGAAACCCTGGACGGGTTTCTTCTGAGGCTGGGAGGCTGTGACAACTGGTAATTTTGGGTTTTGCTATTAATATATTTTATCTATTTTATTTCGTGAGTCGTGAGTATCCCCTGGTTTCCTAGTAAGTAACATTGCGTGTCTTAGCACAACAAATAGAGAAAACGTGAAAATATGGAAAGTAAACGAATAATAATAAAGGTTATACATATTTATAACCAAAGTCTATGTAAAAACGATTCTAAAGTCGATAGAATAACTTTGGAAGTTCGGAAAAATAATTATAACGCGTTTTATTTATCCCGGTCGCGATATGTTAAAGATATTAAAAGATTTACAACTTTGGTCCCCGAGGGAGAGCAAGGGTTTGCTACTAGTCCCCTTGCATCCACCTACCTATAAATACCCACATATATTCATTTTTAGGGTTTCACCCTTTCTTCTCTCTCTCTCTCTCTCCTGCCGACAAA
Source organism: Artemisia annua (assembly GCA_014162995.1). Lineage (NCBI taxonomy): Eukaryota > Viridiplantae > Streptophyta > Magnoliopsida > Asterales > Asteraceae > Artemisia > Artemisia annua. The sequence goes on along the minus strand of LBNU01011511.1, from coordinate 18,844 downwards.
CACACACACATAACACATACTAAAAACTGGTCACATTTTCCGGCGATATCACCACCACCCCGGCGCGTTTACACTCACCTCCACCACCAATCTTCACCATTTTTCATCCCCATTCTTTTGAGCATAGCCACGCGCTATTTCACCACTAATAACACCTTGTACCACGCGAATCTTGGATTGAATCCGAGCACCCTTTCTTCTATTCGTGTTTCTTGTTCGAGCCGTGCATCGAGGTGGGTAAACCCACTGTTTTCATGAGGTTTTGACCACGGTTTGACTCAAAAGACCTTAGGGTTTTGCGAGTTTAATAATAATAACGAATTTATATATGTTAAAAATGATAAAATGAGTGTTTGGTATCGATATGTGTTCGAGTTTGTGTTTNCCAGTAATTCATTATCAGCCATGTCATCACATTTTGTCCATGTAAGCAATTTTTATAATTTAGTTTGTATTTGCAATTTTTATAATTTATTTTGTATTTTTTTAATTTATTTCGAAATTCCTGCACATTATATGTGTTTAGCACCAATTAAAATTTGTATATTAAATTATATATTCGTAAATATACTTTGGAAGTATTTAAATTCGGATTAAATTAGTGTAAAAATGAAGTGTACATGATTCGAACCTTTGTTCTAAATCTCACAATGTTAACAAACATAATAACCACTAGACAAACACATCTTTTGGTTAATATCTCGCAAGTCTAAATGTTGCGTCAATATTTTACCCAAATATTCCCCACAAGTATTTGAACATAAAATAGCCAAATCACTCACCAAATAAATAGTAAATTGCTATTTCAGTGAGTGACATATAACCTTTAACACAAACAAGTCATTGAGTGAATAGTCACTCAGTGAGTTACCTTCAGGATGTTCAGGACAAGTCTAAAGAAAAGACTTTCCATTCAGTGAGGCGGTACTCAGTGAATGGCACTTGAACCAAAGAAGAAGGTAATGGAGTTAGTGAGTGATGACAATAACTCACTAACTCCCTGAAGCTATCTCTGAACAAACATACTCCTTGAAGATCCTCAAGGTCCCTGAGGAAGCCTTAAGGTCCCTGATGATGCTTCATGCTCCCTAAGGATGCTCATGCTCCCTGAGGATGCTCAAGCTCCCTGAAGATGCCTCATGCTCCCTGAGGATGCTCATGCTCGCTCCCTGAGGATGCTCAAGCTCCCTGAGGAAGCATTGGGAATACAAGCTACATGACAAGAAAGTCAAACAAGACAAAAGTACAAAAGTAAAAGGAATATTCTGAAGCATATTCCAAGTGGTGGATGACAACCAATCAATCACATGTTGTACTTTGTACTTTGTAGCTATATATGTGTATATTGTAATAGATATAGTATCCATCCTAAACAAACACAATAATACTTAGTTGTAGTTAGTATTAGTTGACAGGATGATCCTCTCATTTAATCTCAAGCTTAGCTTGGATCAATGAGAGTTTATTGCCATTCTAACGGGGATAATATACCGAAATTATCCCCGTAAAGAAGCTGAAGATGTTATCATGTAGTCATATGTATATTGAGTAATCTTGTAACTTTTAGTCATTATTATTAATGAAGTTCTAATTTATGTTCATCAAGATTTGCTCAATTCCATGGACCAACAAGTGGTATCAGAGCCAATGGATTATTCTTATGATCCAGATCCGTTCATGACTACTAATAACATTTGAAGCATGTCAAAATTCATGTGTCAAATCTTCGAAAACTGCTACTATTATAGCAATTTTTGAGGGGGAGAGACACACTGAACTTTGACAAGAATGACAATAAATACACCTACCCCACAAAAACCCACTAACACTCACACATACACACACAAACCTTATATCCTAACCCCACACAAAAATTATCATCCTCAATCATCAAACAAACCTTACCATCACACCACAAAAAATTCATCAAAAGATGAAAACCCAGAATCCATCAACATCACAGATCTTTACACCACTCAAAAAAAATCAAATCCTATCTAAACCCAGATCTGTTACACATACACAAAAACAAAACACCTCAAAAATCGAACTCAAAAAGCTCAAAAACCCAGACGTGAGGCTGTTTTCAGTTGCGAGTTGAGATGGAAACTATGTTTGAATTATATTTGTGGTGTTTAGGATTGTAAGTGTTGAATTGGAATTGAATGGGTTACAGGTCAAATGAAATGTGGAGTGGAGATTAAATGGTGGTTAGTATGAGCTTCTGAACAAGGGGTGACTGAGATGAAAAATAGGGTTGAATGGATTTGTGATTTGGGAGTATGAGTGTTGATATGATGTCGTTGTTGAGCTCATTCAGTTTTGCAAGAAACTGAGGAATTTTTATCAGTGGGCTGAGAGTGATGGAATTAGGCGGGGTGTTTGTATGAATTTTGGGCTAAGCCTGAAAAAGAAAGTGATGGGAGACTGAAATATGTTTCAGTGTGTTTGAGTTCTTTTTTTTGGGATAACTTATATACATATCAGTGGCGTTGTGAACCATTGAGTATACCCCACGAAACTGAAACCGAACCGTCACCCATTGAACCCTTTCACTGAACCTTTGTTCACCAACGAACCCCCTGAATCCCCTACACCCTGAACCCATGAACCCATGAATTCTGGTCACTGAACCCATGAACTTTGGTCACTGAACCCAAGAAAGTAGCGTGGGTTTGCTACTTTCATTGATTCGTTGATAGGCAGAAGATAATCAAGATGGGTGATAATCAGGTGGTGACCAAGATAAGTGATTGACTGAATAAGAGTCAATCATGAATATACTTCAGTTTTTTTTGCAACCTTAGCTGACCATTAAGTCTTTCAGTCTCTGATGAAAGGATCAGGGAAACAAAAAAATCAGACTGATAAGTATTAGGGAGTGGCAAAGTATAAGGCGAAGAGTTGGTCATCAGTGGGTATGTCATGGGTTCCAAGTCAAGACTGAGTCAACAAAACTCAGGTTGAGTTTATTCTATTCTCGGGCTGATTTGAGGTAACAATTATCATCAGGCGAGATAAGTGTCTCAGGGTGTGTTACAAAGTATGGCAAGATCAGGTACGACTGAAACTAAGTAAGTCCCTGAACAAGCATGACTGTGAAAAATGGGTTATGCATCAGGTCAGGTTAAAAAATATCAGTGTCGTGGGAATTGATAAGTATCAGGCAGCGTTAAGGAAAGGTTTGTCAATTTCAGGCTAACTTGTGTCCATCAGATGAACGCAGCGGAAGCGCGGCGGGCCCATAATATGTCTTGTCATCAGGGGTTGATAAACGTTGAAACTCAAAATGTATACTCATGTGATTAAAATTGTTAATCACTGAACATGTTGTAACTTTGTAAACTGAGAAGTGCAACTTTGTATAATGAGAAGTAGAGAGGTCACTGATGTATCAAAGCTGAACCAGGACTCTCTCAAAACATATGAACCTCTGTCATTGAACCGTTGTCACTGAACCCCAGGTCACTGAACCACTAAAGGAAGATGGACCCTGATTGTACCAGGTCCCTGAACCCAAGGTCACTGAACCAGGTCCTTTGAACCTCAGGAACTAAACCCAAGTCCCTGAACCTCTAAACCTGGTCAGCGAACCTTCTTCCTTGAACCCTCCAACTGAACCCTCAGTCCATCAGCTACTACCTTATTCACCTAGGCTATTTGTATGTTCAAATAGGGGGAGATTGTTGGGTCAATATTTTACCCAAATATTCCCCACAAGTATTTGAACATAAAATAGCCAAATCACTCACCAAATAAATAGTAAATTGCTATTTCAGTGAGTGACATATAACCTTTAACACAAACAAGTCACTGAGTGAACAGTCACTCAGTGAGTTACCTTCAGGATGTTCAGGACAAGTCTAAAGAAAAGACTTTCCATTCAGTGAGGCGGTACTCAGTGAATGGCACTTGAACCAAAGAAGAAGGTAATGGAGTTAGTGAGTGATGACAATAACTCACTAACTCCCTGAAGCTATCTCTGAACAAACATACTCCCTGAAGATCCTCAAGGTCCCTGAGGAAGCCTTAAGGTCCCTGATGATGCATCATGCTCCCTAAGGATGCTCATGCTCCCTGAGGATGCTCAAGCTCCCTGAAGATGCCTCATGCTCCCTGAGGATGCTCATGCTCGCTCCCTGAGGATGCTCAAGCTCCCTGAGGAAGCATTGGGAATACAAGCTACAAGCATTGGGAATACAAGCTACATGACAAGAAAGTCAAACAAGACAAAAGTACAAAAGTAAAAGGAATATTCTGAAGCATATTCCAAGTGGTGGATGACAACCAATCAATCACATGTTGTACTTTGTACTTTGTAGCTATATATATTGATGTGTGCTATTTTACACATGCTTTTGACCTTAGTTTAAGTGATTTACAGACCAAAAACTAACGTGAAACGCCAAAGATATCTTGTTTTTGTGTTTGTGATCGTGCAGGGACGGATATTGCATAAATAGCACAAAAGTCAACCAAAAAGCCTAAAACGAGCACGAGATGTGGAAAAGTGTC
>LBNU01011509.1:51261-75124 GCA_014162995.1 Artemisia annua | reverse complement strand
GGTTTTTATATTAAATGAGCTAAAATGCCAATTTTGCCCTCCCTTTGTTATTTTTTGATTTGATCTTAGCCATTAGATGAAAGGTGGATGGATGGTTGAGATTGACTTATTTGTTTTTTAAGTGATACTTGTTTTGCATAGATCTCACCTCTAGTTGTAATATGCTTTTTTAAGTCAACGCTCTTTTAGTGCCATGTGAACTCATTCCTTATGGATAAGTATCTTTTTCAATTTCTGACTGTTATGGCTGACGTTAACAATAATCATTCCCATTTCATCAAACCGATACGGATCTCTCTCATTCAACTATTCATGCAATACAAAACAAGAGTTGTAGTCTTGTAGATTGCTAGGCCAACTCCCGAACTAGTGGATGTAAAGTTGACTTTGAGTGCTAAAATACTTGGCTCGTCACAAATTAAGAGAGCTAGGTTATCGGCCCGCCATGTTTATCCAATAACATTTCTATAACACAAAACCAAAATAACACCCTCTCAATAAAATTCCTATAACATACCACGAAAAAACCCTACTTATTACACTTTTGCACTAAAAAAAACACCAACTCGCGTTACCACCATAACGTGGAGCGGATAACGCCCCACTCCGGTGCAAACATAACTTGGATAATGTCGTCGTCTTGTGGATTTCGGTGGCCCTATGCCATAACTACACGAAGGCCGCACTAAATACAAAAAGTAAACGTAAACAAAAATATCCATCAATAATACGTAAAGGGTATTACTAAGATTCCAAAAACATTGAAACAATGGTACTAAAAGAAATGGTTATAGCACATTTGGCACACCCTTCTAGCCAGCCTTTCATAACGACGCCTAGGGGAGAATGGTGTGTATAATATTTTTTTTTTTTTGAACGGCGAATTTATTAAAGAGAAACTAGCAAGATGCTAGAATTACAAATTGATCAAATATGGATTTTTAAGCCACTCATTCCAACTAAAAGAGGCTTTACATCTATACCTACACCAATAAAAAGAGCTAGAAAAAACGTTGTCCAGGATCATCGATTTTAAAGGGGCTTTATCGTCGAAAATGAGTTTGTTGCGATGAGTCCATAAAAACCACCAAAGGGTATATAAGACCCCTTCGAGCAACACCTTGGATTTGGCCGGAAGCTGCAATTCGACCAACCATGAACACCAATCTTCGTATGAGTTGAGCTCAACATATGTAACATTTCACCATGACTAACTATAACTTATTCATACTGCAAGTCAAACTTTACTACAAATCATATTCATAAATGTTGCAAATCATATTTATATTGCAAGTCGAACGTATGTAAACAGTTGCAAGTCAATGCTACAAATCATATTGTAAGTCAAACTTACTACAAATCATATTCATAATAACATATTGCAAGTTGGACCTATTGTTTGAACCACCAAAATGTTGTTGTGATATATTATCTTAAACACAAATTTTTGGAAAACATATCACGTATACTTATCATATGAGCATTAAATTCTTAAAATTGACAGTGCAAACCGTGTATTTTATTTGATAAGTATATAAATGATTTTATAAAATTCAAAACTAAAAATGCATTTTATCAACATTGATGAAGCACAAGACGTCACGCACAACTTCTATCATTTGAAATTCTTAAACTCGCACAATGTCAGCGGATTGCCCCCTCATTACGTGTGTTTGAAAATTGGATGCTCGATTATTCTTTTAAGGAATCTCGATCGGGCAAATAGATTATGTAATGGCACGAGGTTGATGTGTAAATATTTTGATCCTAATGTCATCAATGATGAGATTGTTGTCGGACAGCATGCTCGAGTTAGAGTGTTCTTGCCAAGAATTCCTCTCGCTCCATCTGAATGTTCCGTATCAAACTAAAGAGAACACAAGTCCATGTGCCCCTTAGCTTATGATGACTATCAATAAAGCTCAGGGCCAAACAATTCCAAATGTGGGTGTCTGTTTCCCCAACTATGGTTCCTCGCATGACCAGCTTTATGAGGCATTGTCTATAGGGATATCCTGTAGAACAATAAAGGTATTGGTTAAACCAGTCAAAGAGTTTCGTCAAAAAGGAATCTACACCTCAAATCATGGGCGGTTTTGGGCCGGCGCACTATCAGCAACCGAGCCGGGCCCAACTCACTAAGGGGCACTAAAATTTTTTATACTACTAGGCCCAACCCACTTTTTTTATTTTGTAGAAGTAATACTTTTGTTGCAATAATGATTTTTGTTCGTATTTTTGATTTTTCGTACTTGATTATGGTCTATGGATATTATAATATAGGGGCATCTTTTTTTTTTTTTCGTGTCGGGCCTAATTTTTTTTTGACGTTCTCAGCACCGCCCCTGCCTCAAATGTCGTGTGTCAAGAAGTTTTACGCGATGAATAATGTGTGCTGTTAGTTAGTATCTTATAATTGATGTAATGTTTTCTTTTTCAGTCTCACTAAATAATTTTATATGTCGTTTGATACATGTTAAGAATTTTTGCTAGAGTTGAATTATCGCATTACAACCGTTTGCAATTACATTTTAATCTTTTCACGTTCTATTTTGAACATTATACGAAACACTTACCACAAAATCGCATATCGTTAATTGTCTGCCGCTAAGAACCCCTGCTGCTAGGCGCGGATACTCGCCTAGTAATTTATAAAAAGATTATATTAAATAAACTAGCCCACTCAGAAGGCATTGAAGTTGTAAGTTAGTCGGCACAAAAAGTGACTGAAAGTCAAGATTGTCAGAAGCGTTGACTAAAAAATGGTTGAGAATCACTGCTATCAACAACAGCTCAACCAAAAACCATAAACACTCATTTCTTTCACATCTTCATTCTTATTATCTCTATATTCTTAGCCTAAACCATAAAAATGGCAGAAATAGTTCTTTCAGCATTCCTCACAGTCCTTTTCGAAAAACTAGCTTCAGCAACCTTCCTAAAACTTGCTCAAACAAACAAAATCAATTCCAACCTTAAAAAATGGCAAAGATTATTGCTCCAAATCCGAGACGTCCTTAACGATGCTTCTTACAAAGAAATAGCCGACGAATCCGTTAAACGTTGGCTCAACGGTATCCAGCATTTGGCTTATGACATAGACGACACACTGGACGCTCTAGCAACTGAAGCCATGCATCATGAGTTCACCAAACAATCTGGGATCACTACTAATAAGGTAAAAAAGTTTGTCAAAACTTGTTACAAAAGCTTCAATCATGGTAGTAGCTTGCATCGTAAGTTAGATAGTATTACTACTAGATTACAAGAGTTAGTTGATGAGAAGGATAATCTAGGATTAGTTGTGAAAGATGGAAGGACAAAAAATGTAAATAGAAGGCTTCAGACGTCATTAGTAGATGCATCTGGTATTGTTGGACGCGAAGGTGATAAGGTGAAATTGGTTCATAAGTTGTTGGAGGAGGATTTAGGTGATAAGAGTTTTAGTATTGTTCCGATAGTTGGTATGGGTGGGATTGGTAAAACGACCTTAGCTAGGCTTTTGTATGACGAAAAGCTAGTTAAGGATCATTTTGAACTCAAGGCGTGGGTCTGTGTTTCGGATGAGTTTGATAGTTTTAATATAAGTAAAGTTATTTATCAGTCAGTGACAGGTGAAAACAAGGAGTTTGCAGATCTGAATTTGCTTCAAGTTGCTCTTAGAGATCAGATTGTTGGCAAACGATTTCTATTAGTTTTAGATGATGTTTGGAGTGAAAGCTTTGAGGATTGGGAGACTTTAGCGCGCCCGTTTCTTTCGGTGGCTCATGGAAGTAAGATTATCATAACAACTCGAAAGCTAACTTTGCTTAGGAAATTGGGTTACAATCATCCACATGATGTGCAAAGTCTTTCACAAGATGATGCGATGTTTTTATTTGCACAGCATTCATTGGATGTTAATAACTTTGATTTACATCCAAAACTTAAACCACATGCTGAAGGTGTTGTTAAAAAATGTGATGGTTTACCTTTGGCTCTAAGAGCATTAGGAAGGTTATTGAGGACAAAAATAGACGAAGAAGAGTGGAAGGATGTGTTGAATAGTGAGATATGGAGGTTACAAGAGGGGGATGGAGTTGTTCCAGCTCTTAGACTAAGCTACCATGACCTTCCTTCACACTTGAAGCAGTTATTCATATACTCCTCGCTGTTCCCCAAAAACTATTTATTTGAAAAGAAAGAGTTGATTCTATTGTGGATGGCAGAAGGGTTTTTGCACCAATCAAAAAGTTCTTCCGGTATGCTTACTGAACGTTTGGGTCATGAGTATTTTGAAGAGTTGTTATCAAGGTCATTTTTCCAACGTGTTCCTAACGAGGAATCAATGTTTGTGATGCATGACCTAATGAATGATTTAGCCACATTTGTTGCTGGAGAATTTTTTTTAAGTTTAGATGAACATATGGAGAAGGAAGCTTTGGAAAAGTACCGCCATTTGTCATTTATTCGTGAGAAATATGTAGTTTACCAGAAGTTTGAGGCATTCCAAAGAGCTAAAAGTTTGAGAACATTCTTAGCAGTATCTGTTGGGGTGGAAGAAAGTTGGAGACGTTTCTACTTGTCGAATAAGATTTTAGTTGACTTACTTCCTAAATTACCATTGTTAAGGGTCCTTTCTCTGAGTCGTTTTGAGATATTTGAGTTACCGGATTCCATTGGTAGTTTGAAACACTTGCGGTATCTTAATTTATCTTGCACCCAAATCACATATTTACCGGATAGTGTATGCAATCTTTATAATTTGCAGACATTGATTGTTTTCAGCTGTCGTAAATTGTCTAAGTTGCCAGACAGTTTCTCAAAACTTAAAAATCTTCGACATTTTGACATTAGGGATACTCCTCTTTTGAATAAGATGCCTTCAGGAATTGGTGAGTTGAGAAAACTACAAACTCTCTCCAAAATCATTATTGAAGGAGAAAATGGCTTTGCAATAACCGACCTTCAGGACTTAACAAATCTCCATGGACATGTATACCTTAAGGGGCTGGAGAAAGTGCAAAACATAATGCATGCACATCAGGTGAAGTTATCACAAAAGAGAGTTACTGATTTACAGTTGGAATGGTGTGATGTATTTGATAATTCTCGGAAGGGAACACTTGAAAAGGAGGTCCTCAATGTGTTGAAGCCTCATAATGATAATTTGAAAAGTCTTGTAATCGTTTCATATGGAGGTAAAGAGTTCCCAAATTGGATTGGGGATTCCTCGTTTCTTTGGTTGACTCGCTTAAAAATACTTAACTGTAAAAAATGTACATCTTTGCCGCCATTTGGGAAGCTATCATCACTTAAGGAGTTGTTTATTCAAGGCATGGATGGAGTAAAGTTTCTGGATTTGGAGGTACCTGGGACTGGTGTTTCATTTCCTTCGCTTGAAATTCTAAGCTTCAAAGATATGCCTGGGTGGAGTATATGGTCAACCAATAGAGAAGGTGTAGATGCAGTGTTTCCATGCCTTCGAGGACTTTATATTGAAAGCTGTCCTAATTTGGTGAAAGTCTCAGTTGATGAACTACCTTCCCTTAAGGTTCTATATATAACCTCATGTGACCATGTTTTGTTGAGCAGTATAGTTCATGCAGCTTTGTCACTCACCAAATTGGAAATAAGATCAATTTCAGGGCTTACCGATCAAATGTGGGGAGGTATTCTGGAGTATCTAGGGTCAGTTGAAGAAATAAGCATTGCAACGTGTGATGAAATAAGATACTTGTGGGAATCAGAGGCAGAAGCAAGTAAGGTTCTTGTAAACTTATGGAAGTTGATGATACGTTCATGTGAAAATCTGGTAAAAATAGGAAAGATAGAGGAGGGTAATTGTGTGAGTAGCTTAAAATCTCTTAGAATGTTGGATATACGAGGCTGTAACACTTTGGAGAGTTGCATTTGTTCAAATAGCGTTGAGGTACTAAGAATCATTGACTGTACTTCAGTTACATATGTCTCCGTACCTACGGAAGGGCAAAAGCTCAAGTCAGCTGTCATTACTAATTGCCAAGAACAGGAGTTTGGAGGAAAGAATAGCAATGTGCTTATCAATTCAAGCATAAGGATGCTTGAAGGCGTGTATTTATGCCATTGGCCAAATCTTAAATCTATTACTGAATTGAATTACTTGATTCACCTCACCAAATTAGAGATAATTAATTGTCCAAGTATGGAGTCATTTCCAGACCACGAGTTGCCAAATCTCACCCTTCTAAAATATTTAGCAATACAAGACTGTCCAAGTATGAATGATTCCTTTCCTCGCGGACTTTGGCCTCCCAAATTGGATTATCTCAGAATTGGGAGGTTGAAGAAGCCGATCTCAGAATGGGGCCCACAAAATTTTCCAACATCCCTTGTCCGGCTTGAGTTATGGGGTGGATGGTTAGAGGATGTGAATAGTTGTAGTCAGTTGTCTCATCTTCTTTCTTCATCTCTTACTTCTCTTTTTATAAAGGAATTTAAGAAGTTGGAGTCGCTTTCGGTTGGTCTCCAACACCTCACCTCCCTCGAACACCTCTTCATTTACAACTGCCCAAAGATTATAAATCTACCAGAAATGTTGTTGTCTTCACTTTTGAGTTTGAGAATATACGACTGCCCAAATCTGAAGGAAAAGTGCAGTAGAAGAGGCGCGTACGGGCCCCTTATCTCTTACATCCCTTGTGCCTTAATTGACAAAGAATACTAATAAGGTACACCCTCTCTTTTCCTTTTACTTGTAGTTTTTATATTTATCGATTAAATAGTCATTTAAAACATTTTTTTGGTGTATATATGTCATCAAAAGCTCTAATTGTGTCTAAATACATGATTGTTTTTGTTTATAATTTGATGTTTTTAATGAATTAATTTCTGTCTCTATATATCGAATATCAGTTTTGTTAGCCCAATGCAGTTCAAGTTGGTTATCTGTTTGATAGAATCACGTGTTAACAACAAACATTTTCGTGTGTAGTGCTTTAGTTAATGCTTCACGGACTCACTCAAAGCCGAATGGGGTTGATTATGACAAGGCCATTGCATCAGCATATTTTTTTTCTGAGCTTTAGAAGTAAGTTGCTGACAGTAACAACAAATCTTTTGTAGTTTACCATATCAAAGTGACCTTAATAGTGAGTTTGTTATTTAATCCTGTATTTTTTGTTACTCGGTAAATCAGTTGCTGATCAACTGTGCTAATTTATTTTCAAAAAATTTATTTGTTGCGGTTTTTAACGAACAACTTATTTTTGAATTAATTTTGCAGGCATGTTGACCTTTGGTTTAAATCACAATTGCAGCATTCTGTATATATGTCACTTGGTCATCTCACACTTCCACATTGGTTACAACTTACAACCAAGCAATGAAAGATCAAACGTTGGTGGATGCAATCAAATTTAGCATCTTCTTGTTATAATTTATAAACTATGTAAGTCAGGAACTAATTATGTAGTCAACATAATGATACTGAATTGATTAACTTATTAAAAATGTTATCTTGATATGTCTAAGAAATATTACTTGGGTCTTTGAAGTGCTAAATAAGGTCAAAGGGATGAGTACTGAGGCTCGTATGTCAATAGAAACCATATTTGACTCCTGCGAAGTTGGCTGGCAACTTTGGCAAGGACAATGTGATCAACAAAAAGTCCTACGACGATTTTGTCTACTTGTCCAAGTTCGTTAGGCATGACACTTTCCGTTAATCCATTCTACATTATTCACCAAATTTCTTAGATATTATTTGTCTTCCAAAGGATACTAGAATTTAAACCTCAGTAACATGAACATACTTTATCTTGTACTAGCAGGTCCTCGCGCGATGCGGCTGCGGGTACCTTGTAATTTAATTTTTTCGGCTAATAATTTATTTATTTGTACGTTTTTTTGGCAATAGCTTTATTTTATTCGTTTAGGTACTATAAGCAATGACAAAAGTTTGGTGAAACTTTGCTTAGTTTGTATTAATTTGTTTGTTTGTTTTTTGTGTTTAGTAGTTTGTTTGATTTATACAATATGTTCTGTTAATTATATTTTTCATTGAAATGGGTTTTTAAAGTATCGTTAATGAGGAGCTTGCATTTTGTACTATGTATTTTAATACTTGTATTCATCATTAAATGAGTGTTTTTAAAATGTATATTAATTATGCATAAATGGATTATAAACATTGCATAAATTATTGTATTGCTTAATTTTAAGGCATTTAATGGAGGAAAAAGTTTTCCGTGAGATATCAACAAAACAGTTGACTCGTAAAAACTCAACTTTGAGTTTATTGGAAGGTTAATACAAATCCATTTTTGGAATGTGATTTTTGGTAATTATGTATTTGCAAGTGGTTAGGAATTTGATGCCCATAATACATTTGTAATTAATACATCTTTGTATTTATCGCTATCAAGTATCAAGTAATTATTACATGAGGACTTTTAAATGTGTGATTATTGCTTAAGAGTTTTTTTTTGAAAATATTGCTTAAGAGTTTGATTATCGTTTTTGGAAAATAAAAATAAAAAAAAATCATGGTCTTAGACAAATATGAAATCAAGAAAACAACAATTTTCTTTTTTAATCTTACTTTCGCTAGTTAAAATGTATATTGAAGATATTATAACCCCAGATGTTGACCACCATAATGTGTAATGACAACAAAAGTCAATATAAAATTAATACAACTCGATCACAAACAAGAATACAGGATAGACATAGATTATCTACTCCTTTTATTGCATTGAGTGAACTGCCTGGAACTGTAAAACAATTAAATATAGTAATGTTGACCAAGTCAATGGCTGAAACCATGATAAACAAAAGTTGACATCATTCTGTGCACAAATTTAATCCACATTTGTTCTATATTTTTCCCTCTCAATAATCAACATAAACAACGATGGCTGAAATCGTTCTTTCCGCTGTTCTCACTGCGGTTTTTTAGAAGCTGGCCTCTGTCACTTTGAAGAAACTTGCTCGTTCTAAGGGAATTCAATCAGAGCTGAAGAAATGGGAACGCTCATTATCTCAAATACAAGACCTCCTTGATGATGCTTCTGATAAAGAAATAACTAACAAAGCTGTGAAACGGTGGTTGAATAGCTCCAACATTTGGCTTATGATATAGATGACATACTCGATGAGTTGGCAACTGAAGCAATGCATCATGAGTTGACCGATGAGTCTGGTACCATTACTAACAAGGTTAGAAAGTTCATACCAACTTGTTGCACAAGTTTCTCATCAAGTACTAGTATGCATGACAAGTTAAATAGTATTACTACCAAATTAAAAGATCTAGAAAAAGAAAAAGTTACTTTCGATATAGTTGTGAAAGATGGAAAGCCAAAAAATATGAAAAGGAAATATGAGACCAGTCTGCCAGAATTCGAATCAGGCATAGTTGGAAGACAATATGATAAAAAGAAATTGCTTGGCATGTTGCTTAGGGATGAACCATGTAATCAAAACTTTAGTCTGGTACCCATTGTTGGTATGGGCGGGGTAGGTAAAACCACTCTTGCTCGAAGTTTGTACAATGAAACACAAGTGAAGGAACATTTTGAACTCAAGATGTGGGTTTGTGTTTCTGACGAGTTTGATATCTTTAACATAAGCAACATTATTTATCAGTCTTTGATGGGGCAAAACAATGAATTTGCAGATTTAAATCTTCTTCAGCTAGCTCTAAAAGAGAAAGTTTCAGAAAAAAAGATTTTTATTAATTCTAGATGATGTATGGACCGACTCGTATGATGATTGGGTAACCTTAGTGCGTCCATTTCATGTAGCAGCTCCCAATAGTAAAGTTATCATGACAACTCGAAAGCATCAATTACTCAAACAGTTAGGTTACAATCATCCATACGATTTGCTGATTCTGCCATATAACGACGCTCTTTGTTTATTTTCTCAACATGCATTTGGTGCAAATAACTTAGATTCGTATCCAATGCTTAGACAGCTTGGTGATGGTATTGTGGAAAAATGCAATGGGTTGCCTTTAGCCTTGGTAGCACTTGGGAGGCTAATGAGGGTAAAAACAGATGTAGAAGAATGGAAGGAGGTGTTGAATAGTGAGATATGGATGTTAGAAGATGCGATTGTTCCGGCTTTAAGACTAAGCTACTGTGATCTTTCTTCCTGTTTGAAGCAGTTGTTTGCATATTGCTCGTTGTTCCCTAAGGACTACATGTTTTACAAGGAGGATTTGGTTCTATTGTGGATGGCAGAAGGGTTTTTGCACGAATCAACTCCAACCAAGTCAATCGAAGAACGGTTGGGTCATGCACATTTTGAAGAGTTATTTTCACGGTCCTTTTTTCAACACGCTCCTAACCACGAATCATTGTTTGTGATGCATGACCTCATGAATGACCTGGCCACCTCTGTTGCTGGTGATATCTTTTTAAGGTTCGACAATCAAATGGAGATTGGTTTTAGAAAAGAGGCTTTCGAAAAATACCGCCACATGTCATTTGTTCATGCTCAGTATGAAGCTTATAACAAGTTCAAGGTATTTGAGAGTTATAAAAGTTTAAGAACATTCTTAGCATTGTCAGTTGGTGCGAAAGAGATTTGGAAAAGATTCTACATACCAAATAAGATTCTTAGCGAGTTACTACCCTCGTTACCATTGTTAAGGGTCCTTTGTTTGAGTGATTATGAGATAAGTGAGGTGCCAGAGCCCATTGGTAGTTTGAAGCACCTGCATTATCTTAATTTATCTCGAACAAGAATCACACAGTTACCGGAAAATGTATGCAATCTTTACAATTTGCAAACATTGATCGTTTATTGGTGTCGTAGATTAACCAAGTTGCCCAACAGTTTCTTAAAGCTTAAGAATTTGCGGCATTTTGACATAAGAGATACTCCGCTTTTGAAGAAGATGCCGTTAGGGATTGGTGAGTTGAAAAGCCTACAAACTCTCTCCAAGATCATTATCGGAGGAGATAATGGTTTTGCAATAACCGAGCTTAAGGAATTAAAGAATCTCTGTGGGGATGTTTCCATCAAGGGTCTAGAAAAAGTGCAAAATGCAATGCACGCACGGGAAGCACAGATATCTCAAAAGAGGCTTAGCGGGTTAGAGGTGGAATGGAGTAATCTATTTGACAGTTCTCGGAAGGAAACACTTGAAAAAGAGATCCTCAATATGCTTAAGCCTCATACAAATAATCTGAAAAGCCTTAGAGTTGTTTCATATGGAGGTGTAGAGTTTCCGAATTGGGTTGGGGATCCCTCATTTCTTCGACTAACTCATGTGTCAATACGTGGGTGCAAAAAATGTACATCTCTACCGCCACTTGGGCAGCTACCGTCACTTAAGCAGTTGTTTATTCAAGGCATGCATGAGGTGAAATTTGTGGGTTCTGAATTACTTGGACTGGTCTTGCATTCCCTTCACTTGAATTTCTAAGTTTCAATGATATGCAGGGGTGGAAAGTATGGTCAACCGGTAGTGACCACGTTGTGTTTCCATGCCTTCAAGAGCTTCTTATTATAAATTGTCCTATGTATTAGTGAATAAATAGGCCCAAGCCTCACTTGTGGGTTTGGTCTATTAGGGTTTGTACTCTATAAATACTGTATCAATAATACAATATCTCCTACGGGGTTTCAATCATCTTACATGGTATCAGGCTTAATCGGTCCTTCCCTCTAAACTCCAAACAACCGCCTCCTTCTCCGGCCGTCGGCTTCGGCCGTCGGTCCGGAGGTNCAGATTTCCCGAATTAGTAAGTTTCCATATTAGTAAGTTTCCTGAAATAATAATTTAATCCTTTAAGGTTAAAATGAACCATTAAAATATTTGCAGTTAAAATGATCAAAATAATAGTTTAGGGTTGATTTATCACTTTAGTGAAGTCTAGGGTCGAAAATGTAAATTATCAAAGTTAAATATTAAAAGTCAAATAAAATTATTTTAAACTTTATTTCAATAAATTAATATTAAGATAATAATTTTGGACCCCGTCATTATAATTTTATGAAATTTATTAACGTACCCACGATCGTAACATTTATGCCGCGACGGCCCAAGATCTTTTTATAAAATCATGTAAGACTTGTTTATAACCCGACATCGGTTCACTCTATTCATATATACACGACACCTTTTAAATTTGAAAATAAAAAACAACTCCGTGACACCCTCTTTGTGATTTTTGGATTAGGCCGAGATAACACCCCTTTTTGTTATTAAAATTAGCCGAACAAAGACTCTCTTGTTGATTACAGAAAGTTGAATAAATTACATGTTCCCAACTTAAAACTTCATATCAGATATATTACCCTTATGCATGCACTCTTCTTTTGCTTGAATAGATTATGTTATCATATGTGGAAACATGCAACCTATATATATTGCATTATACTCATGCCTACCTAAATCAGATAAAATAAAGAACGAGTCCATGACTTTCTTCACAAAACAGATTACGCATGATCCTTTATTCCTTTATCTCGATTCAACCAAAAACCAAAACATGTATGCCTTCTTTTATTTGTTAGCTCGTTTCCGTTTAGATCCAAACAAGTTTTATGTCGTGTAATATTAGATCAAAAACCCACGTGCACGCACAACATCAATTCAAATGATAAACATATAAAGTTAACTTTCTGGTTTCCTTTGTTATCTCATATGACCATTTCCATGATTTCATGTAAGTTGTTTCTTATCATTTCATGTGATTCCATTTCATGCATGCATATAATATCCGATTCACTTTGTTTATTTCAAGTGACATGTTGTACGCATATATAGATTCAAAACGAAGAGAAAAATGAAATGAGAATGATATATGATATACCCTCGATGAATCGAATGGAAGAGGACGCAAGAAACCGAGACCAATCCCACAACCGAATACACAGCAACCCACCCTTGCCGAATCAACACAACCAAGCCCTTCCTCGAACCATATAACCCACGATGAACCACCCTCTCGAACTAGAAATACCACAGTCGATCGCCACCTTTCCACATCCTCCTTGTACTCGTTTCTCCAAGCTCGAATTAAACAGAAACTTGTAGCCGAAATGCATTTTGTTTTTGTTGTGTGTCCTTGTTTTCTATGGTCACGTATGGGAGAAAAAGGGTGAGGGTGTGGTACGTGTGAGACAAGGTAGAAGGTGATGTATGTTGGTTTGTTTTCAAGGTGTACGTATGAACAAATGAGAGAGGTGTTAAATGTTGTTTCATAATAGACGAGTAGAGGTTCCACAAATAAAGAAATGTCGAAATTGATGGGTTGATTGAGGGATGATTAGGGCCTAAAATTATGGTGATTGATCCGAAATTAAGGTGTGACTGGGAGGGGGAATATGCCGAATTTAAGGAGAGGATTAGGATGGATTATTAGTGATTGATTATCATATATATTGTTTCCAAAATATAATGTGTTTCAAATTGGTTTAATTAGGGAGTTAATATTTGGTTATCATAGGATCAATATAATGGCCGAATGTTATGGGGACTAATTGAAGAATTCGGATTTTTAGAAGCCATCTAAAACGTGTGGTAGGTCTCCAAATTATGATAGTTTATCTTTTAGATGAAACAAATTGTATTTTAGATGTATCTTAGGTTAGTTTATTTTATTTACATTTAGTATAATATTTAATTTAAGGTTTAAATTAAATCATAAAAACCTTTAGGGTAAAAGTTCAAAATTATACGTAAATTAGGTATTCGAATTTTAGGGTTTTACAACAATCATCCATACCATTTGCAGATTCTGCCACATAACGACGCTCTTTGTTTATTTTCTCAACATGCATTTGGTGCAAATAACTTAGATTCGTATCCAATGCTTAGACCGTTTGGTGATGATATTGTGGAAAAATGCAATGGGTTGCCTTTAGCCTTGGTAGCACTTGGGAGGCTAATGAGGGTAAAAACAGATGTAGAAGAATGGAAGGAGGTGTTGAATAGTGAGATATGGATGTTAGAAGATGCGATCGTTCCGGCTTTAAGACTAAGCTACTGTGATCTTTCTTCCTGTTTGAAGCAGTTGTTTGCATATTGCTCGTTGTTCCCTAAGGACTACATGTTTTACAAGGAGGATTTGGTTCTATTGTGGATGGCAGAAGGGTTTTTGCACGAATCAACTCCAACCAAGTCAATCGAAGAACGGTTGGGTCATGCACATTTTGAAGAGTTATTTTCACGGTCCTTTTTTCAACACGCTCCTAACCACGAATCATTGTTTGTGATGCATGACCTCATGAATGACCTGGCCACCTCTGTTGCTGGTGATATCTTTTTAAGGTTCGACAATCAAATGGAGATTGGTTTTAGAAAAGAGGCTTTCGAAAAATACCGCCACATGTCATTTGTTTGTGCTCAGTATGAAGCTTATAACAAGTTCAAGGTATTTGAGTGTTATAAAAGTTTAAGAACATTCTTAGCATTGTCAGTTGGTGCAAAAGAGATTTGGAAAAGATTCTACATACCAAATAAGATTCTTAGCGAGTTACTACCCTCGTTACCATTGTTAAGGGTCCTTTGTTTGAGTGATTATGAGATAAGTGAGGTGCCAGAGCCCATTGGTAGTTTGAAGCACCTGCGTTATCTTAATTTATCTCGAACAAGAATCACACAGTTACCAAAAAATGTATGCAATCTTTACAATTTGCAAACATTGATCGTTTATGGGTGTCGTAGATTAACCAAGTTGCCCAACAGTTTCTTAAAGCTTAAGAATTTGCGGCATTTTGACATAAGAGATACTCCGCTTTTGAAAAAGATGCCGTTAGGGATTGGTGAGTTGAAAATGTGAACCTTAAAATTTGATTGATGTAATGCTTTAATGTTTGCTTAGACAATTCTTAATTAGTTTATTATGTATTATAAGTATTTGTCATAATGGGTCAAGACAGTATTAAGTTTTGGGTCGAATTCTATTAACCCAAACAGGCCCTATTAGATGACAGTTAAGTTAGTTATAAACGGTTATATTAGTGAAAAGACACAACGTTTAAGATTGTATAGATGTGTCATTTCACTTAGTATTTAAGGACATGAAATCGTTTAATAATATATCAAGTTTATATTTACTGTTTCATTCATTTTCTCTTCACAATATTTCATACATATTTCATATACAGTTTTACTCAAACAAATGGTTAACACAAACGATTACATAGAAGCAAACTTGCTTCATTCCAAACCTGTGAAACATTCCCAACANCTAATGAGGGTAAAAACAGATGTAGAAGAATGGAAGGAGGTGTTGAATAGTGAGATATGGATGTTAGAAGATGCGATCGTTCCGGCTTTAAGACTAAGCTACTGTGATCTTTCTTCCTGTTTGAAGCAGTTGTTTGCATATTGCTCGTTGTTCCCTAAGGACTACATGTTTTACAAGGAGGATTTGGTTCTATTGTGGATGGCAGAAGGGTTTTTGCACGAATCAACTCCAACCAAGTCAATCGAAGAACGGTTGGGTCATGCACATTTTGAAGAGTTATTTTCACGGTCCTTTTTTCAACACGCTCCTAACCACGAATCATTGTTTGTGATGCATGACCTCATGAATGACCTGGCCACCTCTGTTGCTGGTGATATCTTTTTAAGGTTCGACAATCAAATGGAGATTGGTTTTAGAAAAGAGGCTTTCGAAAAATACCGCCACATGTCATTTGTTCATGCTCAGTATGAAGCTTATAACAAGTTCAAGGTATTTGAGAGTTATAAAAGTTTAAGAACATTCTTAGCATTGTCAGTTGGTGCGAAAGAGATTTGGAAAAGATTCTACATACCAAATAAGATTCTTAGCGAGTTACTACCCTCGTTACCATTGTTAAGGGTCCTTTGTTTGAGTGATTATGAGATAAGTGAGGTGCCAGAGCCCATTGGTAGTTTGAAGCACCTGCATTATCTTAATTTATCTCGAACAAGAATCACACAGTTACCGGAAAATGTATGCAATCTTTACAATTTGCAAACATTGATCGTTTATTGGTGTCGTAGATTAACCAAGTTGCCCAACAGTTTCTTAAAGCTTAAGAATTTGCGGCATTTTGACATAAGAGATACTCCGCTTTTGAAGAAGATGCCGTTAGGGATTGGTGAGTTGAAAAGCCTACAAACTCTCTCCAAGATCATTATCGGAGGAGATAATGGTTTTGCAATAACCGAGCTTAAGGAATTAAAGAATCTCTGTGGGGATGTTTCCATCAAGGGTCTAGAAAAAGTGCAAAATGCAATGCACGCACGGGAAGCACAGATATCTCAAAAGAGGCTTAGCGGGTTAGAGGTGGAATGGAGTAATCTATTTGACAGTTCTCGGAAGGAAACACTTGAAAAAGAGATCCTCAATATGCTTAAGCCTCATACAAATAATCTGAAAAGCCTTAGAGTTGTTTCATATGGAGGTGTAGAGTTTCCGAATTGGGTTGGGGATCCCTCATTTCTTCGACTAACTCATGTGTCAATACGTGGGTGCAAAAAATGTACATCTCTACCGCCACTTGGGCAGCTACCGTCACTTAAGCAGTTGTTTATTCAAGGCATGCATGAGGTGAAATTTGTGGGTTCTGAATTACTTGGACTGGTCTTGCATTCCCTTCACTTGAATTTCTAAGTTTCAATGATATGCAGGGGTGGAAAGTATGGTCAACCGGTAGTGACCACGTTGTGTTTCCATGCCTTCAAGAGCTTCTTATTATAAATTGTCCTATGTATTAGTGAATAAATAGGCCCAAGCCTCACTTGTGGGTTTGGTCTATTAGGGTTTGTACTCTATAAATACTGTATCAATAATACAATATCTCCTACGGGGTTTCAATCATCTTACATGGTATCAGGCTTAATCGGTCCTTCCCTCTAAACTCCAAACAACCGCCTCCTTCTCCGGCCGTCGGCTTCGGCCGTCGGTCCGGAGGTTCTCTCCACAATACACTGGTCGATTTCTTTTATGTTAACTGAGCCGCCATTTAATTCCAAAAGTACGAACACCCCTTTGAGTAAAATACAGTTAGTCCTAGGAAGAAAACAAGCAGCCGACATCTTTTGAAGACCAGAAGCAAAGACATATATAAATATTCATTATATTTTATCTTCTCTCGGCGGACATGCAAAGGGTATAAAGGATTTAATTCCTTTTAGTTTGAATACATCACGTAATAAAGATTTTTATGTTTTTCTAGGGAAAAACACGCCCCGTTTGTTCGGAAGGTTCTTTGGGGGTTGAAGTTTTAGAACCAACTTTCGTTTTCTCATCTTTTATTTTGATTTGTAATTTCATTTGTTTTAGTTGGGTTATCCGGTTTATTGTTCGTTTGTTAATTAGTCGATTGTTCGTACGGCTTTGTTACCAGTCGACTTAGTTGACCGTTGGTACCAGTCCCTAAAGTCGACCTTTGGTACGGTTGTGTTACCAGTCGACTTAGCCGACCGTTGGTACCAGTCGACTAAAGTCGACCGTTGGTAGGGTTT
The DNA here is from genome assembly GCA_014162995.1 of Artemisia annua. NCBI lineage: Eukaryota > Viridiplantae > Streptophyta > Magnoliopsida > Asterales > Asteraceae > Artemisia > Artemisia annua. The sequence goes on along the minus strand of LBNU01011509.1, from coordinate 57,705 downwards.
TGTTACGAGTCGATTAAGTTGTTTTTATTATGTTAATATTTTTTCGTTTCTTTGCTAGTTTACTACTTCAGTCTGAGCTTTCGCGATTTCGCCGCTCAAACTGCGGGAGAGTATTAGTGAATAAATAGGCCCAAGCCTGACTTGTGGGTTTGGTCTATTAGGGTTTGTACTCTATAAATACTGTATCAATAATACAATATCTCCTACGGGGTTTCAATCATCTTACACTATGTTGGTTGAAATCTCAACTGAAGCATTACCTTCGCTAAGGGTTCTTGAAATAAAGAGATGTGGTTATGGTGTGTTGCAAAGTGTGGTTCGCACCACTTCATCGATTACCAAGTTGGAATTGGAATCTATTTCCGGTCTAACTGATGAGGTATGGAGAGATGTTATATTGTATCTTGGAGAAGTTGAAGAAGTAAGATTGGACAGGTTGTAGAAAAACTGAATCTAATGATTCTTAAATACTTTTATTAATGAAAACAAGCTTACAACCAAAATAACCAAACTGTTCTCAAACAGAAAATACAATCACTTGATCTCAATCAAGTTACAAAATACAAGAGAGTAGTATGTTTTCTGGATGATCTAAGTGAGAGAGAGAGTAGCAGATTTATAGAGATAAACTAAGCATGAGTCATTTTCCAGAGAGAAGACAACGAAAACGGCTCTCTCTAATGAGACATGAAAACGGTTAGTATATCAGAGATGAAATAGCAATAAGGTCCTTGAGAGATTGCACCAAGATCCTTCTGTGTTCCCTTCTTTATGTAGCAGCCTCAAATCTTTGAGCAAGTGACCAAATCTACCCTCTAGTATCCAACATAGCTCCAGCTTGATCCAAAGGGACTAAGACTGAAAATACCAAACATACCAAGTTAGTCCTTGAGGTTGATATCATATATCAGGTGAGTCCTTTTTCTCAACATCCCCCCTTCATCTGATATCTGATATATATCTATTAAACCCAACATTTTAACCAACTCTTTGTGTTGTAATGTATCCAACCCTTTGGTAAGGATATCTGCAATTTGTTTTGCAGAATCCACTTTTACAGTTTTAATCACACCTTTTAAAATTTTTTCTCTTACAAAATGTAGATCAATTTCAAGGTGTTTAGTTCTTTCATGGAAAACAGGGTTGACTGCAATTTTAATTTCAGAATTGCTGTCACAGTGAAGTGAAACAGGAAGAAAATTTTCAAGATTTAAATCCTTTAAAATTTTTAGAATCCAAATAACTTCACTAGTAACTGAAGCAAGAGCTCTATACTCTGCTTCAGTTGAGGATTTAGAGAGAGTAGATTGTTTCTTGCTTTTCCAAGAAACAAGGGTGTTATTCAAGAAAACACAATAGCCAGTTACAGATCTCCTGGTAACTAGACATTTGGCCCAGTCAGCATCTGAATAAGCCATTAGAGACATACCTGAGCCTTTTGCAATGTTAATGCCCATACCTGGAGATCCTTTAAGATATCTTAATATCTTGAATGCAATTCTGAGATGAGACTTAAGAGGACAATCCATGAACTGACTTAAACAGTGAACAGCATAAGAAATATCAGGCCTGGTGTTAGTCAAGTAAATCAATTTTCCAATGAGTTTCTGATAATCAGTAATGTTATCAAGAATAGGATCATCATCAGTGGCTTCATTGGTTAAAACAAGTTTGGATTGAAGTGGAGTCTTAGCTGGTTTACAAGCAAGCATACCATATTCAGATAACAGATCAAGACATTATTTTCTTTGGTTGATACAAATACCATCATTAGTATCATTAACTTCAATGCCAAGAATATATTTTAATTTTCCTAAGTCCTTGATCATGAACTTGGAATTAAGAAAGGCTTTAAACTTTTCAATCTCAGTAACACTATTGCCAGTAATAATAATATCATCAACATAAACCAGCAATGCAAGAAACACACCATCATCAGACTTGGTATAAAGAGAGTAATCAGATTTACTTTGACTGAACCCATTTTCAATTAAGGCAGAGGTAAGTTTGGCATTCCATTGCCTAGGGGCTTGTTTAAGACCATACAAAGATTTCTTAAAAACGTTCCCAACAGAAAAGCCTACAAACTCTCTCCAAGATCATTATCGGAGGAGATAATGGTTTTGCAATAACCGAGCTTAAGGAATTAAAGAATCTCTGTGGGGATGTTTCCATCAAGGGTCTAGAAAAAGTGCAAAATTCAATGCACGCACGGGAAGCGCAGATATCTCAAAAGAGGCTTAGTGGGTTAGAGGTGGAATGGAGTAATCTATTTGATGGTTCTCGGAAGGAAACACTTGAAAAAGAGATCCTCAATGTGCTTAAGCCTCATACAAATAATCTGAAAAGCCTTAGAGTTGTTTCATATGGAGGTGTAGAGTTTCCGAATTGGGTTGGGGATCCCTCATTTCTTCGACTAACTCATGTGTCAATACGTGGGTGCAAAAAATGTACATCTCTACCACCACTTGGGCAGCTACTGTCACTTAAGCAGTTGTTTATTCAAGGCATGCATGAGGTGAAATTTGTGGGTTCTGAATTACTTGGGACTGGTCTTGCATTCCCTTCACTTGAATTTCTAAGTTTCAATGATATGCAGGGGTGGAAAGTATGGTCAACCGGTAGTGACCACGTTGTGTTTCCATGCCTTCAAGAGCTTCTTATTATAAATTGTCCTACATTGGTTGAAATCTCAACTGAAGCATTACCTTCGCTAAGGGTTCTTGAAATAAAGAGATGTGGTTATGGTGTGTTGCAAAGTGTGGTTAGCACCACTTCATCGATTACCAAGTTGGAATTGGAATCTATTTCCGGTCTAACTGATGAGGTATGGAGAGATGTTATATTGTATCTTGGAGAAGTTGAAGAAGTAAGACTGGACAGGTGCAATGAAATACGATACTTTTGGGTATCAGAAGCACATGCAGATAAGGTTTTAGTGAATTTAAGAGAGTTGGTACTATGGAGTTGCAATGATTTGGTGAGTCTAGGAGAGAAAGAGGAGGATAATTGTGGGAACAACTTTCTAACATCACTTAAGATGCTGGAGATATGGTTTTGTAACAGTATGACGCGTTGCATTTCTCCAAAGAACATTCAGAAGTTGAAGATAGATAGCTGTAGCTCCATTACATCTGTCTCGTTGCCGACACAAAAGCTCAAGTCAGTACTCATTTATGATTGTAAGAAACTACTAGAAGAGGAGTTAGTTGGAGAGAAGAGTAACCTGCTGATCAAAAATAAAAACATGCCAATGCTTGAAAATGTATGTATAAGGAGTTGGCAGAATCTCAAATCGATCACGGAATTGAGTTACTTCATTCACCTTAGAGAGTTACTAATAGAAGATTGTCCAAGTATGGAGTCAATTCCTGACCGCGAGTTTCCAAGTCTCACCTTGTTAAAACATATGACAATACTAAATTGTCCAAGTATGGATTCTTCCTTTCCTCGTGGGTTATGGCCTCTCAACTTGCATTCCCTTGTTATAGGAAAGTTGAAGAAGCCGATCTCGCAATGGGGACAGCAGAATTTTCCAGCCTCACTTGTCCACCTATCCTTATTTGGTGGATCAAAAGAAGATGATGTGAGTAGTTGTACTCAATTGTCTCATCTTCTTCCTTCCTCTCTTACCTCTCTTCATGTACAAAACTTTGAGAAATTAGAATCACTTTCAGCGGGACTCCAACACCTCACCTCCCTCCGACATCTCTCTATTGACAATGTTACAAACATGAAAAAAGATATGCAAGAAATACTGTTTCCTTCACTTTCAAGTTTGATAATACGTGGATTCCCAAATTTGAAGGAACGGTGCAGTAGAAGAGGTTGTTATTGGCCATTCATCTCCCATATCCCAAACGTCAAAATAGACGGGCACTATATTCATTAATATGAAGGCATGCCTCTGTTTTCTTTGACTTCTGTTAGTTTTATTTTGTAACAGTCAGATAATTTATTTTGCTTTCTTCAGATAACAAATTACAAGTATATAATATCAAAACCTTTGTTTTGTGTCTTCGTATTTGGTTGTTATCGCAGACAAGCTTTTTAATTTGTTCGAATGTCGGTTTCTGTAAGTTGATGGATAGGAATAAAGTATAAACATAAAAGGGTCATAATGGATTTGAAAATGATACAAAATGGTTATACCAGCTTTGTACCTGGAAGGAAAAAAAATTGTATTCATGCTACAAGGATAAATGGTGAACTAAAATCAATAGTAAAGTAAATGGTAATCTTCATTTTCATTCAATACATGTGTGGTTTGACCCAATCTACAGTTTTCTGTACTATAATTCTTTGCTGTGACCTCGTATGTGTTTTATCGTCTTTACTATAGTTAGTAAACTGTTCGTGAGCTATGCTTCAATTACTTGGACAAATTTTATTCATTTTTTTTAGACTCAACAGCTTTTATGGCATCATTATAGCAGGAATGGTGACCCATTTGCCCCATCATGTATCTTTTCACCTTTGTGATTCACAAATGCAATAAAAGATCAAATGATGGGTGCAATGCATTTGCAAATAAAAACGTCACAGATAAAATATCAAATACTCCGTATCAGGTAAAAAACTTGTTGTATTGCTATAGAAAAAAACACCGTATCAAGTAAATAACATATGTTTTTTCGGTTTGGTTAAGATATGTTTTTAGACACTTGGTTGTTTGAGAGTTGGAGCAGATACAGAACAAAACAGAACATATGTTATGTGGTGTAGGCATTGCAAATCACTAAAATCCATTCCAGAACAATGGGAGTAAAGTGAATGGGTAAATACATAAACGGATGAGGTTTTCCCTCTTCAAATTCAGAAAAAATGGACATGTTTATGATTAATTAACCTGTATGAAACCATTAGGCAATAATATATTTGTTTAACAGTGCCCACTCTTTTGTAACTTTGTATCTATCTGAAGTCACACAATTTTATATAACATACCTTGATTTATTTTGTCTATGACCAAATCATTCAAGATCTTTATTGTCTTTTATCTTTTGGGTCTCATATTTTTGTATAGATCCTGATGAATTTAAGATGTGTCACAGAAAATGGGTCCCAGTGTCTTATATAAGACTGTTTCTGACACTTTTAACTTAATTTATCTACGAAATTGCTGCGAATATAGTTTTGATAAGCTTGAATATGACTCTTTTAGTATAATGATAGTATTTAGTCAAATATGAATTAAAGTTTGCACAAAGTCAGAGAGAGTGTTTGTTAAGATGGTCCCATGGGCATTATTGTAGCTATGAGGACTTAAAAGACATACATAGAAGACTAACCACAAAGATTTTCCCTTAAACCCAAAACAAGATGGCAAATACATTTGCAGAACTTGTATTCATCCCAGCACCAGTTATCGGTCATATCAAATCAATCATCGAGCTCGCAAGACTACTAGTGAATCGTGATCAACGCCTTTCCATAACCTTCCTAGTCATAAAACCGCCGTCTGGTTCCCGATCTGGTTCAGCTATCATTAACACTATTGCCAGTAATAATAATATCATCAACATAAACCAGCAATGCAAGAAACACACCATCATCAGACTTGGTATAAAGAGAGTAATCAGATTTACTTTGACTGAACCCATTTTCAATTAAGGCAGAGGTAAGTTTGGCATTCCATTGCCTAGGGGCTTGTTTAAGACCATACAAAGATTTCTTAAGTCTGCACACTCTAGTATCATCCTTAGGAAAGTACAGTTCAGGTAATTTCATATAAACAGTTTCCTCTAGGTCACCATAAAGGAAAGCATTGTTAACATCAAGCTGAAAAATAGGCCAACTATTATGAATAGCAACAACAAGTAAACATCTAATAGTAACCATTTTAACAACAGGAGAGAATGTTTCTTCAAAATCAACTCCCTCCTTTTGATTACAGCCTTTGACAACAAGTCTAGCTTTATATCTATCAACTTCCCCATTAGATTTAAATTTTATTTTCCACACCTATCTATTACCTATAGCCTTTCTACCAGGGGGTAGCTCAGTGATTTCATACGTATCATTCATATTCAAAGCTTCCATTTCATCATTCATAGCATCAATCCAATAGGAATATTTAGAAGCTTCAAAAAAGGATTTTGGTTCACTGATTTTATTAAGTTGGGTGGTAAAATGTCACAATTCTCCATTTCAGGCCAATTTTCCTTATTCCCGACATTTCCTATTCATTGAATTTCAATTCAACATTTCACGTAAACAGGGTTTACGGGTATCCATTTGACGAGACCGGGTAGGTTAAGTCACATTGTCAACCATCGTACATTTTCTAGACTAGGGTTAGTCTACATTGCATCACGACATCATTTGCATTCTATTCCACTCGTAGATATATATTTTCAAGTTACCATTATTTATTTATTTGTATATAAATAATAAGACAAGTTATTAGTTTTTAACCTAATGTACCAAACAAATTCCACTAGA
>LBNU01011509.1:9604-31237 GCA_014162995.1 Artemisia annua | reverse complement strand
CAGAGGAAAGCTAAAGAAGAGACGGATAGATTGCTTCGTGGACTCGATCAAGAAGAAGAACACTTCGACACTGATGAACTCATCAACAGTCCTCCGCACTCATCTTCAAAGAATCCCCATACTCCAAAAGGAACACCTCCAAGGGATCCCTCACCTCCTCCATCAGAACCCGAGCACAAGTCATCTTCATCTTCATCATCACATCACTCACCACCACCATCAGCAAAGAAAACACCCAAAGACAAATCAGACAAGAAGAAAAAGGGAGGCAAAGCAGCTTTGACAGCATCAAAGCGGATCAAGAAAGCTCTTGATTTAGCAAAGAAGAAAAAGAAGGAGACGCAACAGCCTACTGGAGATCTTCATGACCAAGTACAACTGCTCTCACAACAGGTCAAAACTCTGACTTCACAAGTCAAAGATCTTCAGGATGCGAGTGAACTTGTCAACAAAGCTCTACATGCCGACATGGACGGGATGATCAAAGAGTACACCACAGAATATCTCAACGACAACCTCGCTGCAATAACTGAACCGGCTGTGTCTGGGCTTATTAAGCCGATTCGTTCTAAGTTGAATACCAGGATCAAGCACAACATTGAAAGAATGCTTGAGTCAACTCCATTTTACCTTCGCACTAACAGGGATCCTCCACCACCGGAAGATCTATCTACTGAACAACTACAAACACTGTTAGCTGTCAAGCTTAGAAACAAGGAGGATATGACACCTGAAGAATCGACGATGTTCGAGGCACTTCAAGCCATAGCCTCAAAAGAATCTTGCAAGGAAGCTGCCGGTAAACACAAACGACAAAGAAAAGATGATGATCCTGACTCAGATCTCTTAGGAAGACAAAAATCTTCTACACTAAGTGTCTTGCATCAATGGACACTAAGTGTAAATTATCGAGTCCTTCGCAGATCTTAGCAATCTGCCTTGAACATTTATGAGGGATTTACTTAGGTATTTCTCGAATGATTGAACGGAAATCCTGCCAGGGTCAACATCAAACAGCCCTGACAGCAGGTCACTTCGGTGATTCCTTGTGGATTACGCTTAGTGTTTTCGATGGTTTCAAACGGTCTACAGTCGTGGGGTGATCTCCAGCGACTCACCTAATCATGGGTGTGCGTATGCATGTCTGTGTAAGCCCTCTAGGGGGTATCCGATTAAGAACGGCCTTGGTAAGGATTAGAAGGAGCTTTCACACTATGCTGTTGACAAATTCTAACTCCAAACCTGTAAGTACCAGATGTTTTATTGCTAACTGTTTCATTTCAGGTACAACAACCATCCTGAACACCGGCTTCCACATGCTCATACTTACATCTCAACAAAATGAAAGCTCTCATGAAAGATCGAAGCAACATGAATGCCAAAGGTAGATTCCATGCCAAAAGAATCTACAAAGTAATAAAGACAAACGATCTTAAGCAAAACACCGTCTAAAGAAGGATTCTACGTCTACACAAAGAATCTTCACATATGAAAAAAGAGCACCTCACTTATGAAAGTTTCAATCGACAAAGATGTATGAGCATGTCGGAATGATGCAGATCCACTGGAGTCAAAGAATGTGACGAATGGCAGATTACTACATCAGATTGATCACTATCACATCAATGACAAAGAACAATAAACACCCATTCTATCTAAGGAGATTGTTAAGAACTAAGAACGATGAGTCATTTCTACATAATCATTTTTGATGACGTCCAAAGCTATGAATGCTACAACTAAAGTGCAAAGACAGAAGACGCCAAGCAACCTCAAATGACCGTGACTAACATCACTTCTTTAACAACCGATCCTTAGGGGGAGATTGTTAGAACCTAAGTTTATCTACATTTTATCAAGTCTCGGTTATTTCCGTCATTGTAATAGGTTGCTAAGTTATTTATGTATGTATGGAACGTGTATGTCTATGGACACGTCCAATGGGCCTTAAGCCCATATGTTTAGTGAAAGAAAGGAGAAAGGGAGTGTTGCCCTAGCTCCTCTCCTATAAATAGGAATATGATGTAAACATATTTCTTGTTGGTTATTTCATTTACATAAGGAAACTCTTGCACTTTTATTCTTCATATTTGATCTAATCAACCAAACTCTATTTCTCATCTCATTTCTATCAAATCTATACTTGTGTTTACAATATGGTGACCTAACAGAAACTTTAGAAAACCTTACACCAAAATCATTAAACCCTCCATCTTTGTCACTTTTTTACACACTTACCCAAGATGAAACACCTCAACTACCTAGATTTCAACCAAATAAGTCATTGGAGGATGGACCTCATCACCCATCCTTGATAGAAGGTTTAGCTTACCGCTATGCTAGACCCTCAATCTTTCCACAAGATCAAGGTCATACATACCCACAATCTTTTGTGTTTCATCCCGTTTACAAATTCATTCATGATCCTCTTGACGGAGAACCAAGCTTGCACCATTATATCCAACAACAACAACAACCACCACAAGAGTCTTCCCTAAACTTTGATTCAACAAGTATAGGAAACAAAAACACCTCTCAACCATCCACCCTAGCTCCATCAAGCACAAGTGCTCCACCACCAACAAATGAAATCCCATTTCCACCACCCCGACATGATTGCGGTCATTGTGAAAGAACGGCTCACATTACCGAAAGATGTCGAACGGAAATCCGGGAGCTAACCTATGAAATGAGGTTTATCTTAAACCACATTTTGGACCGTCTAGAATCCTTGTGTCAACCATCTCAAGTCTAGAGTCTACAACCAAAACCACAAACCAACAAACCAAGAGAATTTCTCTTCCAACAAAATCAAAATAAAACCCGCTACATCCTCCAACACACGTTTTCCTCCTCCAAACAACCTTACCCTTGTTTTAGGAAAATGTTTCTCATTAAGGAAAGTGATGGTTTCCTTTTAAAGATGTAGGATTTTATCCTTTCTTTTGTTTCTTTTTCTTGTGTCTTCCACTTTCAGAAATAGGATGATTAATTACATCATTTCTTGTCTTTGACTTTCTAAAGTCAAATTTTACGTGAAATGAATTTCATTCTACTATGAGATATGTTTTGTTTGTTGACCATTGAAGTATTGTGATTGCACTATACCTTGTTATGGTAACATGTATATCTTGTGTTTTCGACACTAACTCTCTTTTGTAGGATAATAACTCATGCTTCCCTTCCTTGATACTCCGATTGAGGGGAGTAATATTCAAGGGGGAGTATGAGTGTTGCATCGTTACGCTTCAAAACATGTTCTATACTTGTCTTGTGCGGCAACTAACCTTTCTTTTGTAGGTTCAAAATCCATGACTTCTTCCTTGATACTCCGAGTTAGGGGAGTAATATTCAAGGGGGAGCATGAGAATTGCAACTAACCTTTTTCTTTATAGGTTCAAAATCCATGACTCCTAACTTGGCACTTCATTCAGGGGGAGTATTGTCCAAGGGGGAGCACGTGCATAAGTTCCGCTACGCTACTCTTCTTTTTGTTTCGACAAAAAGGGGGAGAAGTTTAACTTGTTTTCATCTATAACTTTTTTCACTTCTTTTTATTATTTTCGTAAAACAAGTTTTAAACTTTATAAGACTTAACACTAAACATAGTGACTTACTTATAAATAAAGTTTACATTTTGTCATCAACAAAAAGGGGGAGATTGTTAATACAAATATCGCCTAAAAACGTTATTTATATTTTACGATCTTTGCTATGTTTTGTTAATGACAAAGTACAAACTTTAGCTTATAAGTAATTCATCACTTTAGTTTTAAGTCTTGTATAAACTAGACTTAACATTTCTTTTTAAACATAAACATAGTTTTTATTTCTTTAAAAAGAAAGTGTCACATCACATTAATAGAAAGTTTATGTGTTTGACCATCTTTGGTTCTTACACACTTTTGGAAGTATTCCACATTGAGTCAATGCATAAGTTGATGTGACCTTGTGTGTCATAACATAGTCTTTACTTCCATAAAAAGAAAGTGTCACATCTCATCAATGTGCACTTATAGTAAGTTTGTGTGTTTGACCATCTTTGGTTCTTACACAACTTTGGAAGTACTCCTCATTGAGTCAATGCATGATATAGATTGATGTGACCTTGTTTGTCTTGGAGGGATTTACTTTGTGTGCAAGTTTGGACATGTCAGTTCTGGCGGAACCCTGGGGGTACACGGGCGGAACCCTTCTGAGGGTGCCGCCGTTTCCGCCAGAGCTGACACTTGGTTGTCTATAAATACCAAACAACTTGCAAGAAATCCCTCATCACTTTAGGCTATATTATTCACATATCCTCTCATCTAACTCAGTAACATTTGACTTGTGTGATTCTCTTATGTAGCAAAGGAGTTCACAAGTTCATCCAAGAAGTTACAAGTTTCAAATCATAAGTTGCAAGACTTGTTAGCTTTGTTATGTATAGACTTTGGTAGTTTATACTTAATTTGTATCTTGTGTAGAAGTGATCGGTTAGTATTTTAGACCTTAAAATACATAGTGTGACGGGAGTTGTTGTACCCTTGTAAAAGAACTAACGGGAGTGGTTGTACCCTTGATAAAGAACTCGACATCTAGCTTAGTTTCGGTAAAAGGAATTAGGCGACGATAGGTTGGTTCTACCTTGAACTAGAACTCGGTATTTAGCTTTGTACCGGATAAACGTGTAAGCGATGAGTGTAAAGGTTTCTCCACCAGGAAAGGAGTTTGTTGACTAGTGCTTTAAACTCTCGAGTTGGATACTCGGGGCGTGGACGTAGGGCAAGGAAAATAGAGTTCCTTGTAGCCAAACCACGATAAATACTCGTGTCATGGTTTGATCGTTTCATTCTTTATTCTTACTTGCTACTTATTATCTTTTAGATCATATCTTTGATAGTATCCATGCTTACATCTTTGATTGTTTGAAAAGTATATCTTAGATTATATCTTTGATTATACGAAAGTTTTTAAAAGATAATTAACCTAAAAAGCGGTAAACTATTCAACCCCCCTTCTAGTTTTCCACAGTATGCTTTGGCCGACTTAGGGGCAAGTATCAATCTTATGCCATATTCCATGTTCCTCAAACTAGGATACTCGGGATTGAAACAAACCCGAATGAACATCCAACTAGCCGATAGATCGGTTAAGTACCCCATGGGAATATGTGAGAATGTGCTGGTCAAAGTGGGGAAGTTTAAATTTCCAGTTGATTTTGTCATCCTGGAAATGGAAGAAGACGATCTCGTGCCCATTATCCTAGGGAGACCATTCCTCGCGCCTGCTCGGGCCGTCATTGATGTTCATGACGACAAGCTAACCTTACGAGTAGGTACCGACAGTCTAACCTTTGACATCAAGGACACAATGAATCTCTCTCTCGAGGCAGCCAACCGGCTGTATTTTATCGAGGAGGTTGATGAGCTATCCGATGTCATTGACAATTGTATAGGTGAACAGGTTGAAGCAGGATGGTTGCGTGACGAAGCTTTCCCTTCCTTCTTTGAGGAAGGAAAAGCTGAAGAAATCAACGCAGTCTCCTTCTACCCCAGACGGGAAGACGTTGAACCACTCAAACTTCGTAAACCCGAAAACAGGCTTAAACCTTCCATCGTCGAGCCACCCATGTTAGAGCTTGAGGAACTCCCAACCCACCTGGAGTACGCTTTCCTCCAAGGAGAGGATCAACTTCCGGTAATCATTAAATCTTCCTTGAAAGACGAACAGAAGGATAAACTCCTAGGAGTTTTAAAGAAATATAAAGGAGTTATTGCATGGAGTGTAGCAAACATCAAGGGGATTGATTCGACTTTCTGCACACACAAGATCCTCATGGAGGAGGATTATAAACCAACCGTACAACCTCAAAGGCGAGTGAATCCCAACATAAAGGAGGTCATAAAGAAAGAAGTCATTAAACTCCTGGATGCAGGACTAATTTACCCAATATCAGATAGTCCATGGGTCAGTCCCGTGCAGGTTGTACCTAAGAAAGGAGGGATGACGGTAGTAAAAAAATGATAAAAATGAGTTGGTACCCCAGAGAACAGTCACTGGTTGGCGTGTGTGCATCGACTACAGGAAACTGAATGATGCAACCCAAAAAGATCACTTCCCTCTCCCTTTCATCGATCAGATGTTGGAGAGGCTAGCAGGACACGAATACTACTGTTTTTTAGATGGATTCTCAGGGTATTTCCAAATCCCCATCGCCCCTGAGGACCAAGAAAAGACCACGTTCACATGTCCTTACGGTACATTCGCCTACAAGCGGATGCCTTTTGGACTATGTAACGCTCCCGCTACTTTCCAACGGTGCATGACTGCAATCTTTCACGAACTAATGGAAGACAGCATGGAAGTCTTCATGGATGACTTTTCTGTCTTTGGAAACTCTTTCGACCGTTGTCTTGCTAACCTCGAGAAAATGCTCAAACGTTGCGAGGAAACTAACCTGGTTTTAAACTGGGAAAAGTGCCATTTCATGGTGAAAGAAGGTATCGTGCTTGGACACAAAATTTCTGGAAACGGGATTGAGGTGGATCGAGCGAAAATCGAGGCTATATCCAAGCTGCCTTACCCCACCACGGTCAAAGCAATACGGAGCTTCTTGGGTCATGCCGGCTTTTATAGGAGATTCATTAAGGATTTCTCAAAAATAGCTCGGCCAATGACTCAGCTGCTTGTAAAGGATGCTCCATTCGACTTCTCTCAAGAGTGTAAGGATGCCTTCGACCTATTGAAGAGGGAACTCACGCAAGCTCCAATTATGGTTACCCCTAATTGGGAGCTACCTTTTGAGATCATGTGTGATGCTAGTGATTACGCTGTTGGAGCAGTGCTAGGCCAGAGGCTTAACAAACACTTCCAGCCAATATATTACGCTAGCAAAACCATGAATCCTGCTCAAGAAAACTACACCACCACGGAAAAAGAGTTGTTAGCCGTGGTATTCGCTTTTGATAAGTTTCGCCAATATCTAGTCCTCTCAAAAACCGTTGTCTTTACTGACCACTCAGCCCTACGATACCTTTTCACTAAACAAGACGCTAAACCGCGACTAATCCGTTGGATCTTATTACTGCAAGAATTTGATGTAGAAATTCGTGATAAGAAGGGAGCAGAAAATCTAGCGGCTGATCATCTCTCTCGACTAGAAAACCCCAGCCTAAGCGAATCTGATAAGAGTGAGATTCGAGACTCGTTCCCCGATGAACAGCTCATGTTAATAAATGATTCTGAACCATGGTACGCAGATTATGCTAACTACCTGGCAAGCAGAGTTGTTCCCGAACACATGAACCGACATGAAAGGAAGAGGTTTTTCGCTCAATTAAAGTACTACTTTTGGGATGAACCTTTCTTGTTCCGCAGATGCCCTGATCAAGTTATCAGGCGATGTGTTTCTGAGAAGGAGGCAATCAGAATCATGAAAGAATGTCATGCAGGTCCATCCGGAGGACATCATGGCATGAATACCACCGCGCAAAAAATCTTTGACGCCGGGTTTTATTGGCCTACAGTGTTCCGTGATGTGAAGGCAATGATCCAGGCGTGTGACGCTTGTCAAAGAGCTGGGAATATCTCCCGAAGGGATGAAGCACCCCAGAATTATATACAAATCTGTGAAGTATTCGATGTTTGGGGGATTGACTTCATGGGACCCTATCCATCTTCAGGGGGGATGAATACATCTTGGTGGCCATTGTCTATGTTTCAAAGTGGGTAGAGGCGCAAGCCCTTAGGACCAACGCCGCTAGATTAGTCATTCACTTCCTAAAGAAACTGTTCGCTAGATTTGGCATCCCAAAAGCTCTTATTAGTGACAGAGGAACCCATTTTTGCAATACGCAAATGGAAAAGGTCATGAAAAGATATGGAGTCTCCCATCGATTCTCCACTAATTATCATCCTCAGACCAACGGTCAAGTCGAAAACACCAACAGGGCAATAAAAAGGATATTAAAGAAAACAGTTAACCAAAATAGAAAAGACTAGTCCTTCAAGCTAGATGAAGCTTTGTGGGCCTTCCGAACTGCTTATAAGACACCTATCGGTACAACCCCTTTCCGTATGGTCTATGGCAAGGCATGTCACCTCCCAGTAGAACTGGAGCACAAGGCGTATTTGGCACTTAAGGCCTGCAACATGGATTACACAATCGCAGGAACAAACAGATTCTTACAGCTTCAAGAGCTTGATGAATTGAGATTGGAGGCTTATGATTCTTCCATTACGTACAAGGAGAGAGCAAAAAGATGGCATGAACAACGGATTAAGAAACCCAAGGAGTTCTCGGAGGGAGATAAGGTTCTATTATATAACTCACGATTAAGGTTATTTCCTGGGAAATTGAAGTCCAGATGGTATGGGCCATTCACTGTAAAAAGCTCCTCAAGAGCGGGAGCCGTTGTATTAATTGATGACGAGGACAGAGAATTCACCGTGAATATACAACGAGTTAAGCATTATCAAGAAAGTGGTAATGAAATGATCAATGAGGAAGACATAACCTTTGATGAAGAAGTCACGTAATTGAGAGTGACTTTGAGTCTAGCTACAAGACTCGTTAATAAAGAAAAGCGCTTCTTAGGAGGCAACCCAAGCTTTATTTGTTTTGTGTGTGTTTATTTGAAATTTATTTGTTTCCGTATGTATGTTTTATTTTTATTGTTATTGATTCATGTTTCAAATTAAAATTGTGAAAATGCTTTATGTAGTTTTTAACTTCGTCTTAACTACATATAAAGGTATTTTGCAAAAGATAAGTGTAAGGGAAATCTAAATTTGTTTATAAGAACAAATTGGAACAAGAATTGTAACGATAAAAAAATTGAACATACATATTAGTATTTGTTTGAGTCAAATGCTTGTATCGAGTCATAATGAAATTTTGCAGGATTCCAGGAACTAAGGCAATTGTTTTTCCAGAAACTAAACATAAGAATTCTGTCAGATCAATTCTGACGGCGTCAGGCTTTAAACCCTGACGGCGTCAGCTTTTGATTCCAGAAAAAGTTTTTAAAATTTAGTTTTTCTGCCGGATTGTAAAAATTACTGCATCTTTAATTCCAGGAATCTGCAAAATTTTTATTCCACAAGCATTATATCCTTATATAGATTTTGCCGCCGATTTTACACGAGGTTTACCTAGATTGTTTTCTCAGATTTAACAGGTTATTTTGGACAAGAAGGTGAACATGCAATCAAGTTCATAACATCAAGCTTTTGGATTCGCCTTGAGCTTGGAGCTTTTTACATCATCTTGGAAGAAGATCTAACCATGTTACCACACGATCCACGTCAAGAATCAGGGGAGTATTTGTTTCATTCTTTCTTTTTCTACTTTTACATCTTTTATGTGAACATTGGGGACAATGTTCGGTTTAAGTGTAAGGGGGTAAATGAAGGCACCTTAGAAAATGCTTTTACGCTTGATTTTTGTTTTGTTCAATGGTAGATGTGTAATAAAACTGAGAGAAATATTTGTTAGGGCAATTTTAGCACAAATTTAAAATTTTTTACAACATTTAGGAGTGAAACTTTAGGTATAATAAGCGTCTCATGGATAGGGAATTGTATGACTAGCACAGAAACCGTACCACTCAAAAAAATTTCCCCAAATATGTGAGGTTCGCCCCTAGAATTGTTAGGAAAAGCATTCATTGTTGATGCTTGCGTGTGTACTTGTAGCCTATAGATTCTAGAACTTGCGTTAAGACCATCCCAAATCCACAAGTGAGACTACATTCGTTTAGTTAGATTTACTACATGATAAGAGGCATTAGGATAACCCTTGTTTTTAAACCCGTAATATAATTACATTGACTTCATTAGTCAAGTAATTTTCCCACACCTTAGCGTTGTACTCATTTTTAGTACACGATACCCCTAGTACACCCCTCCGAGCCTATCTTTTCGTTTCTAACTTTAAGCATCTTACTTAAAGGAAGAATTTGTTTACAATCCACCCCAAATGTACACCCAAATCGCCTTAGCCTACCTCGTATGCACTCACCTTTAGTGCATTATTGTGACAACATTTGTTAAACCCTTAGTTAATTGTCTAATTGATTACATGGTTGCTAAGTCGAGTCATATCCTTGTACATATTGTTTTGGGACGATTGGGACTCATGGGTAAAGTACTAATGGTAATGGAGTAATGGGGAAGAAGTCATTTATTACCCCCATATGTGCGTTAATATTTTAAAGTACTCCAAGTTTTTCAATTATCTTAATTCGAGTCATTAGAATAGTTATTTTAAAGTATGTAAAAGTTCAAGTGTAAGGGGAGAACCGAGGCCCCTATGATGTATTATTTTGGATTGTAGGGCAAGAGTGTATGAAGAAAAAAAAATCGAAAAAACAAGAAAAAATGAAAAAAAAAATTTGGAAAAAGAAAAAGTAGAAAAAACATACGGGCTACCATCCCGTTTCATTTTTTATCTTTATTTATGTTTTTGTTATTTTCTTTTTAGCTTAAGTCGAGTCGAGTCTTGGCTTAGCAACGCCACCTTGTGCATGTATTTGATCAAGATAATTAACTCGCCACCACTAAAAATACCCTTTATTCCAACCAAACCGTGTTTATTATATCCCTACACCTAACATTATAACCCTTTGTAAAGCCTTCTTTGATAGTTTATCTTAGGTGCTTACGCCTAGTGGAGGAGGTTTTTGATCCTTTCCCAAGCCTATGGTAATCTATTTGCTATGACAGGTAGTGAGTGATATTTCTTCCATTTCCATTTAGTTATATAGGTCTATAACACCCGAGAGATGAGAGTATCCAAACACTATTTGTGAGGTGCTAGTGTATGATTTCCGTGCTTGTTATGACTAGGGTGGAATGACTATTTGTTGTAATTACTTTTATATTAGTGTTAAATGACCCCTAGCTCATATTTTGATTGGAATAAAAGCGCATTTGCTTGAGGACAAGCAAATCTCAAGTGTAAGGGTATTTGATGAGGCGAAAAGTGTTACGCTTTTAGGGGGTCATTTAAGCCCTAATCCGTAATTATTTGATCAAATATTGCCTTAAATCGTTCCTTTTGTCATTTTAGGTACTTTGGAGAGGAATTCTGGAAAAGGAAGCATTTTGGACGTTTTTGGAGCATAAAAGTGAAGAAAACGACAAAGTCTCAAAATATGCTGGAAAATGTACCTGACGGCGTCACGCTCTACCAGGTGACGGCGTCACGCTTTGACAACAAGGTGGATGATTTTTACACTAGACGCCCCAGAAAGATTTTGGAGATTTAACACGTGACGGCGTCACGTGTTACAAGATGTAGGTCGTCACGTTTTGTCACAAAGGGAGACGGCCCAGAGAAGATTAGAAGGGGACGGCGTCAGAAGTGGATCTGAGCAATCCGAATAGTGTTTTGGCGGCGAGGTGACGGCGTCACGCCCTATAAGGTGACGCCGTCAGATTGTAAATTCTATAAATATTCGTCTAATTTTCATTCATTAGTGTGCAACTTTTGGGAAGAAACCCTAGCTCGTTTTTCTACTGTATTTTTGAGGGTTTTCCACCCTTGAAACTTGGATGCTTAATTGAAGATAAGTCTCTTCCAAATCATTCAATATGACTATTTATTGTGTGATTATATCTTATGCTTGTCTTTCAATTAACATGCTAGGCTAGGTCTTTATTGTGTTTGCTTAGATCTAATGAAACCTAGCTATTGATTATATGTTGTTGGTTTGCTTGTGATTATTGTGGGTGGGTGTCGATGTTAGGCTTAAGAAAACTGGCTAACCTCCTATATTGTAACTTGCTTGAACGTCTTAAGAAACATGAATCGGATGTGTACTACGATTATTTGGTTGTATTTAATGCATGAGCGAATTCTAATGATCCCATGTTAGGAGCTTTTAGTCGGTCGACATAGGAGTGAAGTAGGAGTTTATAGAGTTAGGAAAGATCGTACACGGCCCTACGAATGGTTTAAAGGAATACAACCCGTCATCCATGTAATTACAACAAACCAACTAACATATAAAAGATAGCTAGGGAGTAAGGAAATCTAAGTAAACACATATTTCTCTCATATAAGTTTCACAACCAATTTAATTTTCTTGTTATTTTTATTTTATTTGCATAAGTAGTTAATTGGGTTAGTTGACTAGCAACTAATTCCACTCACTCCTCTATAACCTGAGATTTTTACTTGCTTTCTAAAAAATATAAAAATACAAAAAGAATCATCCCTCAACCCTTAGACCTAATTAGAGTAGTTTTTCAAGCCTAACGACACTATTCCCCGAGAGAACGATCAATCCCCCGGTACTTGCCACTTCACTATACTACATCGGTCAGGTACACTGCCTGGTGGGGATTGCAAGCTTCTCAAGATCCCTTGAGAGGTAAAACCCTAGTGCGTGGTCGCAATTCCGCGCATCAGAAGTATCGGGTAAAACGTGAAGATGCGTCCAAGGCTTACCAAGCGACCGCAGAAAACCAATACACACAACTATGGTTGAAGGAGATTGAATTTTTGTTGCTCGAAACTACCGGCAATGATCCACACTATGTGGCGTTGGTCAATATGGAAAATGACCGAATCATTGAAAAATACGGGTTGCCAACAGCGTCAAGAATAAGTAATTGTGTTGTGTTGTAACGTTTTATTTATTTATTTTTTTTTTAAATTCATAATGTTTTTTTATGTCGTAAGAGTTGCGATCATTTAGAAAGTAAACGAAATAAAAAAGGCTAGAAAGCCACTCAGAATATGACAAGTTTCCTCCACCCATTCCCTCCATTTTTTCTTATTAAATTCGGTTAGGGGGTATTTTGGTCCTTTTAACCTATTTTTTTATTCCACCCCAAAACTTTAAACGTAAATAACTTTCAAACGACAAACTTTTATGTAAAACCGATTTCACCATAATTTTTAAAATTCAATTCTCTTTAATTTACTATGCATTATGACATATGAATCACAACTTTTCTTTTCAACTTTTTAAGCGTGTGTTGATTTTCTTGAAATTTTTTGCATTTTCGGCTCTAATTTTGTCTAGTTTAATGGCCGAATTTTGCAAAATTTAAAATACGAAAGTTGTAGCTTCTTGGCCATTCTTTACCCAGAAATTTGAATCACTCAAATCCGATATGATATGAGTGAGATATCGCGCGTTAAAAATGATGTCTTAGTCATATTTAGTGCACACAAAGTGTTTGATAAAATGACTAAAAGAGATTTTTCATATAAAAATACATTTAAATGCACTAATTGGTCAAGTTACTTTCAGTTTAACAAAACTATCAGTTTGTTTTGTTAAATAGAATTGATGAACCCAAACATTTGATCAAATTGATGAACCTCAAAAAATTGATGAACCTGAAAAAATTGATGAACCCAAACATTTGATCAAATTTGATGAACCTGAAATTGATGAATCTGAAAAAATGGATGAACCTGAAATTGATGAACCAAAGTAATTGATGAACAAAATGTCTTTTTTAAAAATCAGTTAATAAGGTTCATCAGTAAAAAAAAAAAAAAAAAAGTTTTTTGAATCTTACATTAATAAAATGACTAAAGGTGCATTGTTGTACAAAAATTAGTGCATTTAACTCTATTTTATGACAAAACATCTAAGCTAAACATTTAATCAAACATGTTGTGTGCAACAAATATGAGTAAACCGTCATCTTTAACGTACGATATCTCACTCATATCATATTGGATTTGAGTGATTCAAATTTCTGGGTAAAGAGTGAACCAAAATCTACGACTTTCATGTTTTAAATTTTTCACGATTCGGCATTTATGATGGTACAAAATAAGGTCGAAAATGCCCAAAAAATCAAGAAAATTAACACCCATTTCGTATGTAAAAAAAAAAAAAAAAAAAAAGTTTTGGAATTTTTAACAAAATTTATACCAAATTAAAGAGGATTAAATTTTAAAAATTATGTTGAAATCGGTTTTTTCTAAAAGTTTGTCGTTTAAGAGATATGTGCGTTTGAAATTTGAGGTGGAAAAAGAAAAACCGGTAATTTTACTCTTTTGCCCCTATGCAGATTTTTTAAATTAAAATAGGTGGGGATACTTGTCAGCTTAGGAACACTTTTTAAACTTTTAATTTTTTTTTTTTTAATTTCTAATAGATCGGTTGTCTATGTCGTAATGTAGTTTTTTTTATTTTATTTCGTAATGTATTTTTTATTTAGTAATGTTTTTTTTTTTTAGTGCTTATTGTATATTTTAAGATTGAATGTTATGGTTTTTAATAAATGAAGTATTAGTTTTAGTTTAGGGTTGAATTTGAAAATATTTGAAAAGTTGAGTTAAAGTGAGTTAAGGTTGAGTTATGATTGTGGGTGTTTTTTGTGAGTTAAGATGAAAGTGTTAAAGCTGATGTGACGCTGAAGTGGCAGTGTGTTAAAGTTTAACTTGTGTTATTGTTGGACATGCTCTAAGTGTTAGCAAAAACCCGTTAAGGTAAAAGCTACACAAAGTTGCGCCAGAATTATGCAAGCTTCTTGCATTTGACAATGTTACTGCACTTGTACTCCATAGAATCTAGTTTTGGGAGTCAGACCGGGAGAACCTCAAATTGTGAGTGAGTTTACACTTGAAAGCATTATCATTTTACTAGTGAACAATAGAACAATAGAACAATGAGAACTTCAGACGACAATCTTTTATATAATAAAAGAATTACATCATTTCGGAGTGTTTTTGCAAATCCCTTCTTATTGAAAAAAAAATTAGGCCAATAGGAGAGCTCGATTTTGCCACGTAGGCGAAATCAAGCAATATGATTGGTGAATAGAAAGTCAAAATTAAATTGATTTTGGTCAAACTTAATAAATTTGGTGAAGAAATTTGGTTAAGAAAAAAAATGCATAAAAATTATAGGTGTCAAATTTATGAAAACAAAAACTTTAAAAAAGAGGAAGTAATTAATAAAACTTTGGTGGTTGAATTTTAATAAATTATATAGAGCTAAGTGTAAAATTACAAGTTTCCATATTTTTTAATAACTTTAGAAAAAAAAACAAATAACCCCTTACACTTTAAAATATTAACTTTGTTTAAAATTAAATGAGTATTATTATTAGTTTTTAGACTTTCATCCAACAAAATTACAAAATTTGGTAAATATGCGAATTATTTTTAATACATGTTAAATATTTTTTAAAATAATGTTAGTTTTAGACGTCTCGTAAAATTATTTTAGATAAGGGACCGGGTTATTCCCCTCATCCGTCAAAATTCAACCTCTTGATAGCATACGGGCGCGTTTGAATATTAGATACGACACACTTATAGTATGGAAATAAAATATGGCAATATGGTAGGTCACGAGTGTGATAATAGAAAATAAAATACGCGCAGTTCACTTATACCATTCATAAAATTTTATTTACATTTATGTATTTGGATGGTCCATAAAAACTTTTAAAAACTTTATAATGCGATACTTTTAATCTTTATCAACGCTCATTACATGCATACCGAACACCCCGCACGATTTGAAACATGAATCAATAGTTAGAAGTTACANTTTTTTTATTTTATTTCGTAATGTATTTTTTATTTAGTAATGTTTTTTTTTTAGTGCTTATTGTATATTTTAAGAATGAATGTTATGGTTTTTAATAAATGAAGTATTAATTTTAGTTTAGGGTTGAATTTGAAAATATTTGAAAAGTTGAGTTAAAGTGAGTTAAGGTTGAGTTATGATTGTGGGTGTTTTTTGTGAGTTAAGGTGAAAGTGTTAAAACTGATGTGGCGCTGAGGTGGCATTGTGTTAAAGTTTAACTTGTGTTATTGTTGGACATGCTCTAAGTGTTAGCAAAAACCTGTTAAGGTAAAAGCTACACAAAGTGGCGCCAGAATTATGCAAGCTTCTTGCATTTGACAATGTTACTGCACTTGTACTCCTTAGAATCTAGTTTTGGGAGTCAGACCGGGAGAACCTCAAATTGTGAGTGAGTTTACACTTGAAAGCATTATCATTTTACTAGTGAACAATAGAACAATGAGAACTTCAGACGACAATCCAAAGATAAAGAAACAACAAAATATAATATAGGGCAACATAGACTTTGCTACAGGCTCACCGGTACCAGTGTAGTCGAAACATTTGCTATCTAGATTTAATTGTATTTAAAAGATGATCCCAAAACTTCTCATATGCCAGCAGCTGATGGGCAAAAAGTAGAATGATTTCTTACTTATAAAAGCTTTGTCTATTATGAAGTTAACTGTGACTTGTTACAGGTTAGGCAGAGTACTTATCTATTTCTACAATCAACAGGAACAGGGAAATATGACTTAACGACACACATAGTCAGCCAAATATCAAGACAATTCGAACGAACCATGTTAGGAAGTTACGCTAGCAAAAAAAGCAACACTAATCCAGAGGTAGTTCACCGAAAGGCACAAAATATGCTTTAAAGATCAACAAGCAGATTTTTCAAGCTTATTATAACCATCCATACTCGATTAGACCACAAGCTCCATAGAAAACACAACCATAGACACAGTTCAAGACCACAAAAGACACCTAGACAAAACTGTCATATGAGACCCTCGAAATAACAAGAAAACACCAATCCGTAAACAATTACCAAACCACTAGCCTAGTACTTGTAGTCCTTAACGTGAAGGCTCTCAGATGCACCTTCACTCAACCCAGAACCACCAACATACTTTCCAAGAGTGGCTTCAGAATTAGCCTTGCACCTAGCAAGGAACGCAGCTTGAGCCTTCTTCACATTCTCTTCTTTTCCAGACCATGCCTTGAGTGTGCTTTGTTGAAGGGCCCTTCCAAATGAGAAAGACAAGCTCCATGGCTTCTTTCCCTTGTACTGGTTCATGGCATTAAGGTTGACAGTGGCCTCTTCCTCACTTTGACCGCCAGACAAGAAGACAACAGCTGGAACCGCTGATGGCATGGTCCTCTGCAAGGCACGGACAGTGTACTCGGCCACAACTTCTGGTGCAACCTTCTTGGAATCTGATCCGGGTGTAACCATGTTTGGTTTCAAAAGGGTACCTTCTAGAAGAACATGGTGGTCATTAAGAGCTTTGTAGCAGGCAGCAAGAACACGCTCAGTGACATCAGCACACTTGTTAATGTCATGGGGTCCGTCAACAAGAATCTCAGGCTCGACAATTGGGACCAAACCATTTTCTTGGCAGATGATGGCATATCGGGCCAACCCGTTGGCGTTCTCGTTGATGGCAAGCTGAGATGGCTCGTTGGGGCCGATCTTTAGGACGGCACGCCACTTGGCAAACCTTGCACCAGCTGTGTAGTATTGGGCACATCGCTGGGCAAGACCGTCAAGACCTTGGGTTGTGGTCTCACCGTTGGTTCCAGCAAGCTCTACGGTACCCTTGTCAACCTTGATACCAGGGAGGACTCCAGCCTCCTTCATGACATCAACAAATGGCTTGCCTGCAAACATTAGTTAAAATTAGTTACCAACGCAAAATATAGTAAAACAGCATATAATTGAATAAAAAGAGATCAAAACTGATAAAACTATAAACCAAGGGTTTTTGCACGATACCAAAATGTTTCTTCATTTTGAGTTTTTAAGCACTTGCCTACATACAAATATGTGGACCTGAGATAGTTTGGACTGCTCAGTACCATGTATGCTAACCATTAGGCCCAAAACACCCAGTAAGCAGGTTTTCCAAACACTCAAAAACTGTTTATTTTCTTCAAAATCAAATCCAAAATACCCTACTTTGAGGTGTAATTATTTCAAATCCAACCAACCTTTGAAAGAGGACATTTCAAAAGAAATTTTTTTTCTTAATTAATGTTCATGTTCTGTATAAAATGACCCAAATGAGTAAAAACTATACTATAAGGTACACAAGTAATATACAGTAAATAAGTTGGTACAATGGGATCACTGAAACGTGCGCAATTATTTTAAGCAAAAAAACCATCAAGTATTTTATTGTACCTGCAGCAGTCTTCTGGTAGAGAGTTTCCTCAAAGAGAATAACTCCACTGAGGTACTGGAGGGCACCAGGAGTGCAGAAAAGAAGCTCACGAAGTGCTCTCCTGTTAGACTCAACATTCTCAACATTGATGCTGGAAAGACGCTTCCCAATAGTACCAGTTGACTCATCAGCAGCGAGAATACCCTTTCCAGGAGTACCAATGTAAGCAGCATTGGCGATAAGCTCATCTGTTAAGAAGGAAACGGTTTACAACATGTTTCTTGGCAAATATATATTTGTACAACCAGTAGATGTATAAAGCTTGTATGTTACAGAAACATTATGCACCTATTTAGATACAAAACAGACTAGTAATTTTTTTCCCGGGGAATGGGTTACCTCTCATAAAATTACAAAATATATAGATAAAATTAATTACAAAAACTTAACCTAGCAATAATCATAATCAAATAAGAACTTTACAGCAAACAAGTTCGATAGCACGATTGCATCAAGTACCACATGAACAGGTTATAAAAGCACATAATGAACTCAATGCTAAAAATACAATAAAACATCAGATATAACCTAATGGTTCAACAATAAAAACATAGTAACATGTATTATGTTTCTCATTAGATTGAATAACTTGCAATAACTAGTTCTATTGATACATTTCACAATTCAAGACAGTGTAGACTATTCCAGAAAGTAAATTCCTCAAAATTCACAACTCAAGTAAAGTCCTCAAAATTCTTTCCGGAATAACAATCAGAATAAGCTTAACCTAACGATTGCCATAATTAACAAACAAGTATAACCCATATAACAACTTCAAAACCCCAAGAAAGACTGATACTAACAGCCAATAACAGATATTTGTCGTGTTGTATTAGAGATGCAAATAGTGTGTTGTATTAGAGATGCAAATAGTGTATATGACCAGTTTATTACCAAACATGTTATCTAAGTTTTTTTCTCATTAGACTCAGTAATTTGCACTAACTAACTTAGTATAACTTGTAAATTCAGGATTGAAACTAAATTCACAGAAAAGCTTCTTGCAAATTTCGTGATCCTAAGTGGAGAATAATATTTTGGAAAAAAGTTGTCTGGTATTATTTTGTGGAAATCAGACTCATGCCAACAAAACAAAGAACAACAATCTAGCTAAAACACTCAACAACGAAAACATATATAACATATGAAAACAAATGACAAATAGCGCACTAGACCTGTTTGTTACCTAACATGTTATCTAATAATGTTTCTCGTTAAGTTGAACAACGTGCAATAAATAACTAGTCTTATTTACACAATTTGCAACTCAGGACCAAGTAAATGGTGCTCAGAAAGTAAAATCCTTTGCTGAACAAAATTTATCTGGTTGCTAATAACAAAATATATAAATAAGATCGACTACAACAAACTTAACCTAACAATAACCATAACTACATAACAAAAACATCCGACAACAAAAACATATAAAAACAAATAACAAATAGCGCGAAACGTTATCTAATAATGTTTCTCATTAAATTGAATATCTTGCAATAACTAGCTTCACCAAAACATTTTCAAACTCAAGCCCAGACAAACTTATACTCTGAAAAGTAAAAAATAATCAAAATTCTGTCCAAAAAACAAATTCTCCGGTCATAAATTACAAAATCTATAGATAAAACAATTACGACAAACTTAGGGAGTGTTTGAAACATTTCAGCTTCTATAAGCTTATATAAGCCAAATGTTTCAAATAAGCCACAAAAAGTGAGCTTATGAAACATAAGCCCAAAACCAAATCAGCCATAAGCCGGCTATATAAGCCGAAACAAACACTCCCTAAGTTTATTATGATATGATAAACTTAAATAAGCCCATAATTCTCAAAATATATAAGCTGCAAGTCAAATAAGCTCATAAGCCCCACATATAAGCTTAAACAAACACCCCCTTAACCTGCATAACTAAATAACAAAACAGATAACAAACAAGCCTAACCACACCTTATCATCCAATACCACATAAACAAGTTCAAAAAACAACAGATCTGACAAAAACATATAAAAAAACAAAAGATGAAAATTATACCAGCATACTTTCCTCTGTAGCAAGACATCTTTACGCAATTCGAGATCTAAAAAAAAGTTTGGTTGGTAAGAAAAAAAAAGGGGAAATTCGATACGAGTAATAAAAAAAATAAGGGTTTTGGGTTTTGTATTTAAAGGGATAAAAAAGACATAGGTTTTATCGCCCCCCGAATATAGAATCGGGTCTTTGAGGCGGTTTTATTGTGGATTTACTATTTTGCCCTTTCGTTTTCTTCAAGATAATTCTAGATATTTGAGTTTGGTTATGGTGATTTGGTGATATTGGTTAAATGGTAAGGGTGAAATGGTCTCATGTGAATTATTAATTAACTTGTTTTCAAAGAAAAAAGTTATTACGGGAGTAAAATGTTGGTATTGTCTAATGTATCGAAGTCGTGTTTGTTTTGACTTTGTGTGTTGCTCAAGAAAAAAGACAATGGCATTGTAAATGACTTTAACTTCAACCATTATTGGTTAAATTTTTCAAGCACTTAAAATGTATTATTGGTCTATAAAGTTGGCTATGCTATAAAAGTATAAAACCATTAAAGCTTAGAGATACAAGTTCGGTATATTTGGTGAAACGAGCGATGGTAGTTAGCCGTAGCAGCTAGTAGTGGCTGCTTGTTTATTGAAACATATTTGGTAATGTAGCCGTAAGCCTGTAATTATAAACTAGTATTTAAATTAAAAAAAAATGTTAAATGTTTGAGAAATAACTCAAATAAGCATTTAGAAAAGTAGCATTTAAACAAAATAAAAATGTTAAATATTGGTTGCCAAACAAGCTTTAATATTCAAATACTAAATGCTAAATGTTTAAACATACTCTAAAAAGCTTGTCGTCAAACATACCCGTAAGCTAAAAAAATATGCGTTAGTATGTATATTACGAACTTTGACGTTGTTAAACTGTAAAACCATGGACAGACCCACTTGAGAGTGGGGAGTGACACGGGCTACACCTTTTTTCAGACCACAATGTATAAATTGTTTATAAAATATTTCTTTTCTTGATAAGTACAACTTCTAATTTTTAACAGTACTCAAAATTTTTGAAAGAAAATTTTTTTATAATACCCTCTCAAAAATCTTGGAGTCGTCTCTGACCAAAAATGTTTTAAGCCGGACTATCAAGCACATTAAAAATATTTAAGGCATCAATTTGCTTGTGAGTAAAACTGAGGGTAAATACAAGAAGCAAGTCTAGAAAATTTTATGTCTCAATTTGAGTCTCGCTTTTGACCTCTTGGGACATTGATATGGATGTGCTTGCCTAATAAATGAATGGCTTAATTGTTGGAATTTTATACTCATGTCATACATATATAAATAAAAGCATCAAGTAAGCATAGCGAAAGCATATAGGATCATATAATGTGTAAACTAATTAACCAAATAATAAAGGAAATGTACCGTAGTGATTCTAGCCCGAACAAGAATCAATTAGAGCTTTTCTTCAAAACAAGATCAAGAACCTAATTAGGGTTTATGTGGATTATAAGAATAACCCCTTACCTTTTTGTTATTCAATCCAAGAATCAAACAATAGTGTGTTTGATTCACGTTCTTGTACACACGTACTACTTCAAGTAAAAGTTTATGCAAGTAAATTAAACACAA
>LBNU01011508.1:0-17054 GCA_014162995.1 Artemisia annua | reverse complement strand
AATTAAAAAGATTTATACCAAATTAAAGAGAATCAAATTTTAAAATTTTTGGTGAAATCGGTTTTTTCTAAAAGTTTGTCGTTTAAGAGATATATGCGTTTGAAAATTGAGGTGGAAAAGAAAAAACGGGTCAAAAGACCATATTACCCCTGAGTGGATTTTATGTATAATTTAAAGTGGGGGACACGTGTCACACTATGAATGGCTTTCTACACTTTTTAATTTTAATCACTTTCTAAAGGATCGGATTTATTTTCTAACAATCTCCATCATAACTTAAACTCCTCCACCTGCTTCAAATCAAATTCAAAGTTCCAAACGCTAGAGACACTAGCCAAATTCAAATCAAACGATCGATTCCCAAAAGCAATCCGAAACAAAATCGATCTATAGCAAATGCCGATGACTTCAAAACGAACAATCAAACGTTAACCGATAAATTCAAAATGGTCAACCAAACAAAACCAAATTGGATCAAACAATCTTCAACAAAGACAATCAAATTTAGGCAACCAACATCAAAAACCCGACAAACAAGATCCAAATTTTAAACTTACAAATTCCCAACGATCGAACAAAATTCAAATGACCTAAGTATAAATAAGTTTTAAAACATCAAATCGATCTTCAAATTCCAATTATAAAATTCAAATTCTTTTGACCCACTTATTTTATAAGTATAACGGTCCAACTTCAAACTTATTATCCGTATAAAACAAATTCAAGTTAATAAATAACTTGTCGAACGGGCTCTAATAATTTAACGTCCCAAATATGATACAGATAATCCTTACAACCCATGTATATAATATGAATTACGGTTCGAATTTAAATACAAAAGTTGTCGGTCAAAAAACAAAACGCTGATTTTTTGAGACCGAAACAAACAGTAACAAAACAAATAATCCCAAACGAATTCTTCAAAACTAAAATCCCAAACGATTTATAAAAACCAAAAACAATCAAACTTTTTTTTTTCTTTCTTTTTTTTCATGGCTAAACGAAACTAGCTCTGATACCACTTGGTGGTAATCAAACGAACGAAAGAAACAAACAAAGTTGACAAGCAAACGAAGCGGAATCTTTATTCAAATGCCAAACCAAATTCAATTGTACCAAACCCAAAATTCTAATTCAAAAGTTAAAAAAAGTTCTAAAGCTATTAATCTCTATTTATAAGCAAAACTATCCGTCTTAGATTAATTTCATAATTCTAAACAACCTAGTAGGACAAGTCACACAAATTATCAAATTTACCAAACAACCCCTTAAAGTTTAAGTCACTTTTCTAACTGATCTCATTCGTTTACCTTCTATAATTGGTTATTGTATCAATTGTAATGCCGCATTTTCTTACCCAATGGGTCCTTGCATACAATTGATGAATATTTAGAAGGTAACATCAAATTACAAGACAATATATAAAAAACATAATTTGATTTGTAACTATTAAAAACATAATGTAAACGCTTAAACAATTAAATAGAATCAAGATTGTTTACTAAAACATTATGATTGAGTCATTGAGCGCATCATTTTTCTTGTTGTGTGGCTTTGTACAAAATGACTGGCCCAACTAAAGTCGTGCCATTGTTAGAACAAGTTTCAATGGTTTTGTACAAAATGAGTTGCTCAACTAAAGTTGATGACATCAGGGACGGAGCTATGTATTAAGTAGGGTTGGCCAAAGCCCACCCCAAACTTCCACAAGATACTTATAAAAGTTATAATGTTAAACTAAATTGCCTCGTTAAAGATAAGTTGGCCCACCCTAATTTTATAAACAAAAGGCATATCAAAATGAGACATAGGTATCACTCTATTATACCTTATGACTTTTCATTTATATAAATTTGTCAGTGCTTATGATATTATATATTTTCAAAACTCATACTTTGTCATTGAAATTAATTTATACATGCAATAATTTATTTGAAGATGAAAGAATGATATTGATTTTTTTATTAGCTTATTGTTACTTGCTTTTTATTTATTTATGAAGAGCAGACTCGGAACCACGAGACACATTGAGCAGTGCATTTGGAAAACCCAAACGATACTATACACATAATTTTAGGGATCATACGCATTTAAGAAAAAACGAATTTTTTTTAACAAAATCAATACCACAACACAAATATCCGTCCAGGTTCCCTTCACGCGGAGGAGCCATGTGTTCAAAATAGAAAATTAGAACTAAAATACAGTAATGCCGTGAATTTATTTAAGTGCTAACTGATATTTGGCCCACCCACATGTTAAATCCTGGCTTCGTCACTGGATGACATTGTTGAACAAGTTTTAAGCAAAGAAGCTGTAAGAAAAAAAGAAAAAAAAGAAAAGACATTGTAGAATTTTATTTATTTCATTTTTGTGTTTTAACTATCGATTCATTTTCTTATATAAATATTGATCTTATTCATATTCCCAATCTCAATCTAAATCCCTATTTCAGTATCGGTTGATGAGGACTTACCAAAATCAATTGCTACCAGCTTCTTGGAAAATCAAGTTTTAGGTGTCATTTGTTTTTTCAGAGCTTTACTTCTTCATCTGCAAACCATGTCTGCAGAAGAAAAGACACGTCTAAAATCTTCATCTGCATGGTAGAAGACTATTTGTTTTTTGTGCTATTGATTTTTTTTCTTTTTCTTTTCTTTTTTTATTATTTTTTTTAACTATTGTTTTGTTATTTGAGAATATAAATCATTTTGTCAAATGATACTAAAAATTTGAGTGTGAAACAAGCAATCGNTTTTTTTACGTTTTCGTCTGTTTTTTTACGTTTTCGTCCGTTTATTACATTTTTGTCTGCTTATTTACGTTTTCATTCGTTTTCGTCTGTCTTTTTACGTTTTGGTACTTTTTTTTTTTACGTTTTCGACCGTTTTTTTTATGTTTTCAAGTGTTTTTTAGGTTTTCGTTCGTTTTTTTACGTTTTAGTTTTTTTTTTACGTTTTCGACCGTTTTTTTACGTTTTGTCTGGTTTTTTTTTACATTTTCGTCCAGTTTTTTTTTTTACGTTTTTGTCTTTTTTACGTTTTCGTCAGTTTTCGAAAAAAAATATTTTAGAAAAAAAAATTTAAGGACCAAACATGAAATGATTATACCAATTCAAGGACCAAACATGTAACTTCCTAACGAAGTGAGTTAACGAAAGTTAGTAAAAACCTAAATCGGCTGAAAAAATTTGTTGGCCGCCTTTTATGCAAGAAAAAAAAAGAGTATCATGATTGGAAACGGACTTTAAGTTTAGTACTTTTTTGCGCCATTTGCACCGATACTACATTAATTATTCATTAATTAAGTTGAGAATCTCTTTGGTTCTTTCCAATTCCCTCACTCAGTCTCATCATCTAACAAATACCATACAAATTTACTTTGCCGACGCTCAAAGTTTTAAATACTTTTCTTACAACTTCCCCCAAATTAGCTACAAAGATACACGAAACAACAAAAGTATCATCTTCTTCGATGATGACGATGATCCTCTCTATTATATTCGGTATTGTTATTTACAAAGTGGTAAAAGGTATCTTCTTCGATGATGACGATGATCATCTCGAATTTGGTTCTTCCGGTTCCAATGCTCTTTTCGCGGTCGCCCATAGGTATATATCATCATTTTTAATCACTTTAAGCTATATGCGGGCTTATCAGCTTATTTGATTTCGGCTTAAGCCCCAATTTTCTGAGATTTATCAGCTTGTTATATCATTATAAAATACTACTAAGTAAGCTTATTATATCGTTATAAACTTATATAAGCCCATTAGTCTCAAAATAAGCTAGAAAATTGGGGCTTAAGCCTAAATCAAATAAGCTCATAAGCCTGCGTATAAGCTTAAACAAACACCCTCGAATAAATAATTTATATTACAGATGCTGAGTCATTGCGGCATTGCCCCAGTAGTACCGCAAATATTTAAGGCGGGCTTTGAGGAAATACGTGACGGGTTTAATCACAAACTCGTGACTAAAATGTCACTGGAACATGTGCTCAGTGCGGGGTTAGGGTTTCCCGCCGATTTAAGCCTTTTGAAGAGAGATTTTAGGTGTTAGAACATGCATATCCAGACAGTCCATTGCTACAAGATTAAGTGGCTTTGAATCATATGTTTAACGTTATTTGCAGTGTGACACTTTGGGATTGCGGATATTTTCTGCTTAAGAATAACTACTTATAAGCTGCTTAAAGATGGTAGTTCAGGAAATAGTGTTTGGATATGCTTATTATTGAAAAGAAAGCAAGGCAATAATGCTCGGGAAAATAATATTTGTTGATAAATTTGAATCAAATCAACTTGTGAGAGAGTATAGGTTAAATATGATGGTAACGGAGCACTTCTGATTTCGTCTCAAATAAACAGTTTAAAATAAGTAGCTTTTTACTAGCTTATTGCTTATTTTACTAAAATGCTTCTACTTTGGAATAAGCAGATAAGAAGTAAAATAAGCAATCATAGAGATCACCATAGATATTTAAAATATCTTTTACACTATGTTCTCAAGTTTTAAAGCAAAGGAAAATGAAAAGAATAAGAAAGGGAGCCATGCTATACCCCACATAAAGAATCCACAAAAAAAATCCACTCGCTGCGGGTGATTGCTGTATTTTGTGGCAATTTCTCTCTCCTCTCTATGATTACACCTATCACCCGCTGACACGTCAACGAGTGGATTTTTTTTTTTTTTGATTCTTTATGTGGGTCTAGCATGGCTCAAGGGAAAAAGAAAAGGAAAAGTTGAATATAACCTGTACAAAATGACCTGACACAAAGTTATCTTCCAAAGACTTGGATTGTGAAAAAAAATATTAAAAAAATAAAAACCTTCGTTAAATGTACACTGATCTTTGGAGGTTCATATGTGTCCGAAGCTCCGAGCATGTAAAAGAGATGCATGTTCCTCACTGTTTAAGCGGCTAATTCTGTAAAAAAAAAGGTTGATGCTGTTTTGGTTTTGTACTTTCACAAGTGTTCCGATCTAAGCAACATATTTGTGGAAGTGTTCCACCTCGGTAATCTTCCAGTCATTAGAGTTTTAAATGTTGGAGCACGTTTTTAGCTAAAATGACTTGATGTACAAGTAATTTTGGTTGCATAAATTGGAACATTTGTAATAGTATGTTACTATTACATGTTAATATCATATATATTTAAGGAAATTTCCAATAAGATTGTAGGATCTCCTGTGAAAAATCTTAGATACGTAGCTTGTGAGAGACAGATAGAGATTAGATAGTGAAAAAAGCTAGTGAAGAAACGTACTACTTACTACCAATCATCAGTCTTGCTTATGTATACAAATTGTACTTGTAGGCTTCAAACCCTGTATGGTGGCAAAGCTTATGTCGGGCTTCGTATTCCAGACCCTGATACTGCTTCTCGTCAGAATATTGATCTTGTTCTCGTCACCAAAGGGTAACTTACATTTCGCCTTTCCACTACTATATTGCTTTTTGCCCATTCCTGTTTTTCTGCAATTAAATGTTGGTTATAATAACATAAGCACTGTGAACGTGATTTTATTTCAGGGAGGCAGTGGTTGTTTCTGTAATGAATGCTTCTGGAATCGTATCCATTGATAGGGATGGAACTTGGGTTTGCACGGGTGGATCTAAGCACAAAACTGAGCGACATCAAGACCCGGTTAGAGTTCTTTTATATTAGATTGTTTTTTTAATTTGCAATGTAGTTAATGCATTTGATTTACTGCTGAGTTGCTGAGAGTCCTCGATAAAGGTATAATGCCCCTATTTTATGAAGCTGACTTTTAAAATGAGCCTGCTACCTTAAAAATAAGTTACTAAATCAGTTTTGAAGATATAAGCTGGGTTGTAGTTTCACATACATATATAATGTCACTCAGGTAGGAATTGACCTGTTGTTTTGTTGGTTCTTGACAACTTCTTTGTATCGTTGTCATCTTAATGAGGTAATCAACCACGTTGTATGTACTTAACGTTTTGGTGATCATTTATAAATGAGTTAATTGCATTTTTGGTCCTTGTGGTTTGGCCAAATTGCAGGTTGGTCCCCAAAACTTTGAAAGTGCAGTGATAGTCCCCATTTTGAAGTTTGGGTTGCATTTTTTGTCCTTATCGGTGTGAAATGACCAAATTGCCCTTGTCTTTTTTCTGAAGAAGACAAAGGGTATTTTAGTCATTTAACTTTATCCGGGGACCAAAAATGCAATCCAAACTTTAAAATGGGGACTATCGCTGCACTTTCAAAGTTTTGGGGACCAAACCTGCAATTTGGCCAAACCACAGGGACCAAAAATGCAATTAACTCTTTATAAATTTACCGGGGGTAAAAAACCCTTTTTACCTAAAAAAATTAATAATAAGGTCACTCTAAGCTAGTGGTATACATACTAAGGGACTAACTGTGACTTGGACAACAATACTCTTGACATGTGTTTTCGGTTTGATCATATCTAATGGGGAGTTCTTGTTGGTCAGTATATTCATGGTAAAAAGATGTGTGAGAGTACTCTGGCTTGCTGCTCAGATTTCTTGACATTTTCAAGCAGCTCCTTCTTGTTAGGTAAAGTGATATCAGATGCCTTGTGATTGTGAGGATCCCAAAAGCAAAACTAACCTGGGAATAATCGTCAAATTAAGTAATTTAATATTTGAATACCCAAATTGTATATATGTGAGAAGGCCCATATACTACATGTAAGAACAATTTTGAATGGAAAAGTATATCCAACGACTAGACTTAATACCCATCTAACCACTATAAGAAGTCTCTAGATGACGTATTTTTAAATGCTCTTACCAGAAAACGATTTAAGATGCCTCTAGTCCTTAATAGTAGTCTTACACTCAGGTATGAAGGTGTTAGGAGCAGTACAATTCATGCTCTCTAAGTTACATCCTTCTCTACTAAATCATGTCTGATTCTGGAGATGACTTCATTGCAGCACTAGAGGATGCATAGTTGCTAAATTTTAGATAACATTTCTAAAGACAATAGTGGATCGAATAGTACTGGTCCAGGAGTGTCCTTAAGGTTAAGCTGCAGTGGGTCGTTTTTATAATAAACCACCAATGAGAGTCAGGTGATGAAGTTTGTTCTTATCTTCTTGCAAAGATCGCAACGCTATAAGGTTTTCGGTACTTTATTGCGGTAAATGATTTCTTATTTCTCTGTGATAGGATTGGGATGACTTCTAGTCAGATGACTAAGCTGTGACCATCTATTAAGATGATGTTAATGAGCATATGTACTGTTTCTAGTTTGATCTAAATTTTGTGTTAATTTTTTAATTTTTATAGACATATTAGTATTATTTGTTATGTCATTATCAACTATAGTAAATGAGTTATAAGATTCACTAAAAAAAGTTTACCAGGAGATTAAATCAAAGCTTCTAGAGAGATTATATATAAGTATATAACCATTAAATTAGCACACCGTCCAAAAGGATAGTTACAATAAGATTGATTACTAGAATCTTGCACACCAGGAGATTTAATATTAGTAACAAAGTTATGATTTCAGCAGTAGCAGCAAACATTTCATAAAGTACATACAAAACATCCAAGATTGGAGGGAGAGGGATTCAGTTACAAAATTTTGGTTACTAATCGCTTATTGTATCAGCCAATTAATTTCTGTTCTTGCCATTTTTCTCAGTGCTAATCAATAATCATTACAGCGTGCACAGTGTCGCTCTCACTTTTATTTCTAGGCTGAAAGGGAGTTTCGGGGATGGGACTCATTTTTTATTGATTATTGGCTCCTTTCTTACTTCACCGTTATATTTTATCTGCACTAGATGGTGGAGGCTAAGAAACAAGTTGCAGTTCTTGAGTCTTATCTTGAGCAAAGGGGAGTGGCTCTCCCAGAAGGATATTTGTCCTTCAAGATCGTATGTCCCAACCCAAACTTCCGGTATGAACTTGGAACTTCTTTATCGCTCTTTTTTTTATACTATGTCTGAGGGTGGCTAGATGAACAGGATGAGCAGGTGGGGTAATGGGTCAATCAGTTAACTTTTTATAGGTAACGGACAGGTTTTGTATGGGTCTAAACAGGTGTGGTTTGGTTGACCAGATGACTTTTTTCTTGAATTAATTTTTTTATTAGATAATGAGTGTCAGATATAATTAGTAAGATTATATTTTTTACAGTATTAATCGAGTTTATTAAATTAATACGATGATTCAGGAGCTTTCATGCATTTAAAATACACTTTGGGCAACTTTCAACCCATATGACCCGTTTCAAACTAATCTTAATTTAATTTTACCCGCTTGGCCCCTATAGATAACAAATTCCTGCCAATTTTCTCAGAAGTAATGGGTCAAAATTGCCTTTATTTTTAGTGGCAATTGCTTTCTATAATTATGCCTTAATCCTTAAAATAACTTGGCTATTATTTGTTTCATTAGGATGCACATCTTGAACGTGTGCAATAAGGCTAGCAAGTTTGACCCTTACATATTTGATTAAAAATCTCATCCATTTCTTAAACAAAATCTATAGGTTGTGAAAGTTCTGCATACAACTGGCATTTATAAACAAACAAAAAATGTTTTGTATGTCTCATGATAACCAAATATTATTTTAACAGGGATACTGGGTATCGTTTGAAGAACTTTTTGATGTCTGTAAAATACACAAGCAATTGTTTTTATATTTTGATGGCCTACAGATTCTTTTTGTTTTTGTTAGATGAATTTACTTTGTGAAATTATTTCAGCACCGTCAATCCAGATAACTTTCCACCTGAGGTTGTAACATATGAGCAATGGGCAGAACTGAAACCAGAGAAAAAGAGCATATCTGGCTGGATAAAAGGTGCTTTACGTAGTGATAAGAAAGAAATGCAGGAATCAATACCGCAAAATCTTGGTTTCATCCTCAGTACTGCTCCTATGTGGGATAGGTATGTTGAGGTTCTTTACTTGTTTCTAATAGTTGAGATTTTATTTTCTTTTGTAATATTCTAGATGTCGAAGTTTCATCCATTCACCTACGATCGCGGATTATTTCTAATCTTATCAGGTTTAGTGAGTCGAAATAATAAAATTTAGCTAAAAGGGAAATGTGTCAAACAGGTCATCAGTCATGTAAGCTGAAAGTTGCCAAAAGTCTGTCTTTAATGCATATGACCTCCTAAATTAGTTTTAAAAAAGACTATATTTAGATTATTATTGTAATAATACCATTTTTGCTATCATAAATAAGATTAGAAAAGAAAAAGAAAAAAAAGGACAAAATTGTGTTAGTGGAGCAAGGGCTCTCGATTAGACCCATACGGAAAGATGACATGTTTACCCTGGACCTCTTTTGATCCATTCCCCAACCTTTCAGACCGGCCCATCATGCCACCTCTATAATATCGTATACTGCCACTTGTTTGTGGTTCATTCCAATGGATGAAACTACTGGATGTATTAAATCAGTTGTATCTTCTCTTATTTTGTATCACTATATTCTTCGTGCAGGTTAGAGCTAAAAAATAAGAAGCATCTATTGGGAGAATTTTTGGAATTCAAAGGAAAGCAAGATGATATTGTGTCTTTACGAAATATAAAGAGGTCAAAAATTAGCAGCATGATCATCCAAAGTACAAGCATGTTTGGTTTAGGTAATTGCTAATTGCCTAGTAGCACTTATTTTCACTTCAAATTGAGGTTGATGTCTTGTAACTGAATTAAGTTTAGGAGGTAGTTTCAAAAAATTTATCTATGAATTTGTTGATTTGGGTTCTTTTTATCTTCAAATGGGCCAAAATGGTAAAATATAGCTAAAAAAACAAATAAACAAGTTCTAAAAGTCTGCTCTTAATTGCATAAAACCAATCAAATCCTTTTGTTTTGAAGTTTAGAGTATCATTGAATTTATAATATTTGACCCACTGATTGTTCATATAAAAAGTTCAATTATTGGGCATAGAGTATTTTGGGTCAAACTGGCCGGTTACCCATCCAGACTCACCCATTTTCGACCTCTGATGCTAAGACAAAAAAAATGAGAAGGTTCTAATGAGCGTCTGTTGTGACTGAATACAGCCCCTTCAAAGCTCCAGGTTCAGTATGTGCCGCGAGACTACAGAAGTGAAGGAACTTCAGGCTCGGAGTGGAATGAGGTAACAGTGAGATCGAGTACAGAGGTGTTGTTTCAGCTTAAAGACACTGCAAAAGTTCAGAAAATTAAATTGTCTTCTATCATGTCCATGTTGTTAAGCCCTTAGGTTTAGTTTGGTGATTGTATGGCCATCAAGGTAACGAAGTGGGGAAATGTGATTCATGTAATCTTATGTTAAAGCTGCTCGTTTACTAAAAGTATAATGCACATAGAAATATTGATTATTTGAAGCGGTGTTTGTGTACGTTACTCTTGGGCTTGACTAGTACGGCTTAAATTTTTAAATAGTCATGTTGTCCAGTTTTTCTCGTCTGTCACTTTTTATGGTTGATGTTGGCATTAAACAATCATGGAGATCCGTTATCTCCTTTTTTATTTATCCTCATCATGGAGAGCTTACATGTATCCTTTCAACGCGTGGTGGATGGAGGCTTATATTCGGGTATCAATCTTAATTCTAAGGTATGTTTATCTCATTTATTTTATGCGGATGATGCAATTTTTGTTGGTAGATGGAGTGATCTCAATATTGATACTCTTGTGAAAGTATTGGATTGTTTTTATCGGGCTTCTGGTTTAAGAATCAATATGTGCAAGAGTAAGATTATGGGTATTAATGTGGAGGAGGGGAAAATTCAAAATGCGGCTTCTAAACTTGGTTGTCTTATCCTCAAGACTCCATTTACTTATCTTGGTACGAAGGTTGGTGAAAATATGTCGAGGAAGGAAGCTTGGAAAGAGGTGATAGATAAAGTGATGGCGCGTTTGTCTAAATGGAAGTTAAAAGCTCTTTCCATTGGAGGTAGGTTCACTCTTTTAAAATCCGTCCTTGGATCGATGCCAATTTTTCATATGTCGATATTTAAAGCACCTTCGTATGTTCTTAAAGCTCTTGAATCAATCCGTAGTCGATTTTTTAATGGTCAAGATAACAATACTCGTAAAGCTTCATGGGTGAAGTGGGAGAATGTTTTAACGTCTAAGGATAAAGGGGGTTTAGGGGTTTCAAGTCTATATGCGCTTAATAGAGGCCTCATGTTTAAATGGATTTGGCGTTTTTATTCTCAAAAGGCCTCGTTATGGACGAGAGTTATCAAAGCTATCCATGGTGATGATGGTAAGCTTGTTGGGGATACGACAGTGGGGGTTCAAACTTGTTGGACGACGATTGTTAAGGAGGCCAAACGATTGAAAGAAAAGGGTATAAATGTGGAGGATTTAATCCACGTAAAGCTGGGGAATGGCGATACTATGTTGTTTTGGGAAGATAAATGGTATTCAGGTGGAAGAATGAAAGATATGTTCCCGCGGTTATATGCTCTTGAGACGATTAAAAATGCGACTGTCCGAATGAAAATCATGGGTCCAAGTCTTCACGATTCTTTCAGAAGGAATATTAGAGGCGGAGCTGAAGAAGCTCAACTTATTTCTTTACTGGATATTATGCAGGAAACTCATTTGATGCCTAAGCAAGATAGATATCACTGGTCGCTTGAGAGTGATGGGGAATTCACGGTTTCCTCTATCCGCAAGTTAATCGATGGTAAGCGCTTGCAGGAGGTAGGTAGTTATACCAGGTGGGTTAAATCCGTTCCAAATAAGGTGAACATCACGGCTTGGAAGATAAAAACTGACGCGCTGCCTTCGAGATTTAATCTCTCACGTCGAGGTATGGACATGGATTCTATAATGTGTCCGGTGTGCAATGAAGGTGTGGAAACAACGAGGCATTTGTTTTTCCAATGCGATATGGCGAAACAACTCAGGCGCAAGGTAACTACCTGGTGGAACGTCGACTTCGAGAATGTGAGCTCTTATGAGGAATGGCGTTCGTGGTTGGTGTCAATTCGGTTCCCAAACAAGTTGAAAGGTATGATGGAAGGTGTCTTCTATGGCTTATGGTGGTTAATTTGGAATTTCAGAAACAAGCTCTTGTTCGATAACAAGATTCCTAAGAAGGCGTTAATTTTCGATAATTTAGTTTCTTTGTCTTTTAATTGGTGTAAGTATAGATGTAAATCGTCGCTTAAATGGGACGATTGGCTTAAGAACCCTTACCTTATTTCCGTTTGATCTAGCTCCTTGCTAGTTTTAATAAAATGCCGTTCCAAAAAAAAAAGAGTGCAATTGGTTAAATTATAGAATCCATGAACATGAACAAGTCATGTTGGTCAACCGACTGCTGACCTGAGTTATTCATATCATAAAAGCCCAAGGTGAAATGCGATGGTAGTATGTTTTCCTTGACCAAAAAAGATTAATGGGAGTTTTGGTTGTATAACTTATTCATTATAATGGTACCAAGTACCAACACAGAAGTAATCATGTATAACACCAATCTATTACAGTATTTGATATTTGTAATATGTACATAAACGGTGTTAGGTTCTTGCTAGCAGTTCACAAGAAGAATAAACTTGCGGAAATAATAAACAAACAAGCACGACCAAAAAGACACCAGGTTGTAAGACTAATGCTAGTGGTGACCACATTTTCACAAAAGCAACCCTGTCATGTCAGCGCCAACTCAGTTTTCTTTTTCCACAGCTCCACCCCAACCACAATTAGCTAGTGGTGACCACAAAAGTGACCACAACTTTTTTTGTTTGAAATAGGCAAAAATGGCCTCCAACATCCAAAAAGTAAATTACAAACGTTTAAATAATGGAGTGATATGTCGCAATTGTTGTGGTCGGCCGAACAACCACAAGTTTGAAAAGTTTGCCAAGCGACGCGTCACATTTACCTTGGCTAGGGGGAGAACGCGTTGCATTTTTGTGGTTGTGGTTGCCAAGAGACTCCTATTAGCATCAGTCTAACGTAATTTGGCCTAGTTTGACCTATCAAGATGATTGGAGTACGACCATGGGTGGACCGAGAACTTCTTGATATTAGATGTTTTGTACTAAGTACAAGAGGAAATGAAAATTGGCTTGAAAAAAACTGTTTTGGGCCCTCGTTTATAGGCGAAAAAAAGTAGGGTTTTCATTAAAGCCTAGCTGGTTGTCGATCCTCACTAGTGGCGTGCTCATGGACCGAAACTTCTAGATCCTTCAGGCATAACACCCCTACACCACGCACACTAGCGTCTAATCTTTTCTCTTCTCTCTCTTCTCTATTATATATAAAGAGAACAATATAAAATAAGTAATGTGATTTGACGAAAACACCACTCTAAACCTTATGTTAGTGGAGTCATACCGTTGGTTAGTGATATGTATATTGAGAACT
Organism: Artemisia annua; assembly: GCA_014162995.1. Taxonomy (NCBI): domain Eukaryota; kingdom Viridiplantae; phylum Streptophyta; class Magnoliopsida; order Asterales; family Asteraceae; genus Artemisia; species Artemisia annua. Next base: position 3,714 of record LBNU01011508.1, on the reverse strand, counting down.
GGTCTTTTTCTTTTTGCTAGAAAGTGGATCATGAATTGGGCATTTTAGGAATTTTATTAAGAGGATAACATCCCTGCTGCAAATAGATGGAGTTACCCTGTTGCAACTAACAACATGGTCCCTAATGGTTCACTAAATGGTCCATGATTGTTCACTTTGCAGCAAAAATGGTCTCTGATTTAGCTTAGTAGCAGCAAATAATCCCTGTTGTTTGCAGCAGAGATTATTTTCCATTTTCTTAATTAATATAAGAGTAGCTTACACACCCTACTCAATTCTTAAAGTGGTAAATTACATGTTCTAGTGTTATTCAATTTACTATATTACGTTGAGTGATAATTGGTAGATGGATATAATTGTTAATTTAAACTTTCGCATCATCCAAAATCGTTTCTTGCAAGCATGGAAGAGTGAGCCACATATGTCATCTATCATATTGAGACGTCGGTGCATGCACAATTAATAATATATGCTTGAAAGCATATATTTATCATTTTATTTTATTAACCTTTTTGACTATCTTTTTTTTTTTTTTTTTTTTTTTTTTTTTTTTTTTTAAAAATTTTTTTTTTTTTTTTTTTTTTTTTTTTAATTTTTTTTTTTTTTTTTTTTTTTTTTTTTTTTTTTTTTTTTTTTTTTTTTATTTTTTTATTTTTTTTTAAGATACAGTAATGTTTACTAGGAGGGGTGTTTGGTTGTTTGCTACTTTATAATTTGGTGATTGTAAATAGGTGTTTAAGTGATGGACTTTTGGGTTACACGATGAGGAAGTAAATATGTAGTCTTTTGAAACAGCGCCATNAAAAAAAAAAAAAAAAAAAAAAAAAAGGACTTTTGTCGACAGCTAGTAAAACAATAAATAAAAAAGAAAAGTAAAATAAAGATAAGAAAAAAAAAAAGTAATAAGAGGGGGAAGGAAGACCGCGTTTGAAAGCAGTCACTCTCTCTCTATCTCTCTCTACAAAACTTGTGCTTAAATTTGAAGCTGTCTTTTATTATTATAAAAACTTTTTTATTTCAAAATATATACTCTATTTATCTTCTAGAATCTCACCTCCTGCATATACTCTTCTTCCCCCAAAATCTAGGGTTTCACTTTCATCCGTACAACAACAACAAACTCTAACAAACTTTATAACAAACTTTGAATTCAGTTAGGGCTATTATTCAATGGCCGCTGAGAAGCTTCGAGATTTAAGTCAACCTATTGACGTTCCCTTACTTGATGCTACCGTTGCTGCTTTTTACGGCACTGGATCTAAGGATGAGGTTTATAACTTTTTTTTTTTATAAAATTTTTTGTGGTTGATTTTGTTAGTGTAGTGTAGCTATGGTTTAATTGATTGCTGTTTGATGTGTTTTGGATGATGATGATGTGTGTGTGTGACGGTAGAATGTCGATAAGTGTGCGCGTTGCGGGACGTTAGAATGCGAGACCTGAATGTGATGTGTAGTAGTTAGGGTTTAGTTGAATGTTGTTTGACTTATTTAAAGTTAAAATGTGATAAGTGTGCGCGTAATTGTAATTGAATGGGTTTGTGATGATGTGTGTAACGTTAGAATGCTGATAAATGCGCGTTGTGTGACGGTAGAATGCTGATAAGACCTGGATGTGATGTGTGTAGTTAGGGTTTAGTTGATTGTTGGTTGACCTGGTTACATTTATCTGTACGGTGTTAATGCGATGAACCGACTCTTAGTTTCGTTTGAACAGTAGAAAAGGTACTAAAAAGGTGCTGTGTAGTTTGAATGATGTTTGAGCGGAATACGTTTATAATGAAGGTTTAGTGTGATGACATATTTTTTATTTATTTTGTGTGTGTTGTGTGTGTGACGTTAGAATGCCGATAGGCGTGTGCGTTAAATGTTTTGTGAATTGTTTGTTGTAGGAAGTGGTTAGGTGTAAATGTGAGAGATGAAGGATGTTTTAACGCTAGGAAATGCTTTTATTAGCTTAAGTTTGGCGTTTGTATAAAAATTAGTTGTATTTTTTTTAAAGTTAGAATGCTGATAAGTGTGGGCGTTGAACTTGTTTTCTGAATGGTTGACCGTTCATTGTTGGAAGTGGTTGGGAATAAGTATAAGAGATGAATGTTGTTGTAATACTAGGTAAGGGTTTAGTTTAGTGTATGTTATTCCGTCGTAGTTAATATAGTCTGCATTTTTTTGAAGTTAAGGTGGCACTCTCGCATTTGTAGCAATCTGAACTTCCAGGTTCTTGCGTGTTATTTGTGTAAACGAGTTTCACAGTTACTATTATGTCACTAGTTACAAGAGAAATATAAATTTTGATATAGGAAGCATAATGCAGGAACAGAGAAAAGTATGGCAGATTAGAAGTTCATAGATTGTTTTGGTTGGTAGGCATGTGCCAGTCTTGAGGAAGGGTTTATGTTCTTTGAGTTAAGAGTGTCGAGATGTGGAGTAAATGCGCGGAATAATTTGTAGATCATATAAAAAATTAAAAATTTCAAATAAATCTAGGTACATGCTGAAAATGCTGGAAATTTGTAATATCCTAACACTGCCGGATAGGGTATAACAAAATTTGAGTATAATGGTCCATAATGCACCATACCAACAGTTCATTGCAACAGCCAACAGATGTCAGATAGGGAATACCGGGTTTCCGATAAATGGCCTATTATGTAACATACCAACAGTTCCACTAAAATTTATGGCACCTACAGTTTCTTATGAAGCAAAAATGGTCCATTGTGTCATACAAATTAAATATTGAATATAACTGAACCATGGAGTAGAAACTAGGTATGATCCATGCCTTTGCCATTATTCAATACCGGGTTTCTACTCACTTTTTTTTTGGTTATTAAGAAGGCAATATGCAAATTATCATTTGGAAGAGGATCTACATATATGTGACACATGTGCGAGTTATTTTGACTTAACTCAGGGTCTGCTATAAAACAGTGGCTTTTTATGATCTTATCTTCTTCATGATGTCTCATTCACTTGATCATGATGTTCTGTTGGTATGTTTCTTATGGATTTATGCTAATTATACAGAGGACTGCTGCTGATAATATATTGCGGGAATTGCAAAACAATCCAGATATGTGGCTACAAGTGGTTCACATTTTGTCCAACACACAGAGCTTGAACACAAAATTCTTCGCGTTACAGGTAATTGTTTTTATCTTTTGTGATCTGCTAGTCACAAACATTTAATCATATTATAGGTGTTCATATGTCGGAGGTGACCCTGTTTCTCATTTATGGTCTCATACGCTGCACAATCCTTTTTGGTATTGCATTTGATGTTTAAACCAATAAGTGAGTAGAAACGAGGATATAGGGTTCTACTTTTGCTTACTTAATCCATGCCTTTGCCATTTGGCTTTACCCAGTTGGCTTGTTTTGACATTATTTAAGCCATACATCACATTACAATATCGGGAGCATGCTCACACATTTACGGTAGTTGAAGAATGATTATAAGATTGTCTTAAAGGACGTTAATTGATGATCACGGATAGTGCATAGTAGTTCATTATTATGTTACTTTTTAATTATAATAATTTATTGGTTGCTTGTCTACAGATTCTCGAAGGTGTTATTAAATATAGATGGAACGTATTGCCTGTTGAGCAACGGGATGGTATGAAAAACTACATATCTGATGTTATTGTAAAGGTATGAGATTCCTATTGGTCTTGTTTTTTGAGATTCTTCTTTCTACATTATCTTACATCT
>LBNU01011505.1:101187-115211 GCA_014162995.1 Artemisia annua | reverse complement strand
GAGATAAACATGCTAAAGTGTCAACACAAAGGTTGGTGAGTTCATAGGTTTGTTTAACATATAAAGCCTTTAAAGAATGTTCCTACAGCAAAGGCATTGTAAATCCATTCAGTTCCAAGTTTCGCCTATACAAAACTTGCAACCTATGCGTGCTTTAAATATATATACATATATGAGTACTTTAAATAAAATCACAATATTTATGGTAAGTTGATAACACGCCACAAGAATTTTCCGACATATATTCAAGATGCGCAACAAACTACACATACTGGGAAACAACTTCCCGCACATAGCAATTACGTAGTAATAGTCATGCATTAGAGCATATATTGGTATGCACATGTTGACCAAATATGATAATAATGCATTAGGTTGACTAAACAGCACATACCGGGAACCACTTCCTGCACATAGTAACTACATAGTAATAGTTATGCATTAGGGCATATATTGGTACGTGTAGGATATCACATAACATCAAACACGTGTGGTATACTTGGTATGGATCAAATAAAGATGAAAGAAAGAAGAAGAAAACTAGAGAGAGAAAGTAGAGAGAGAAAGAGATGGAAACTAGAGAGAAAACCAAGAAAAAGAAAATAAGATTATAAGAGGTTCAACCCTCTCCAAGGATGGAGAGGGCCTTTTATATGTACAAGGTATTTTGCCACTACTGGGCTATGGATCGGGCTGACAGTGGGTAAAGATCCGACCCGACTCCACGAATACTAACTGTTACTAATCTACGTACTCATTACTATTATAAATACTATGAGCTAAACAATGCTTAATCGTACTTGGGGTAACCGAATCTTCTATAAGAAAAATCGTATTCCTAACAATCTCCCCCTAAGGGAGGTCACCCCGAAATTAAATCTTGAATTCTTGCATTGAGATCTTTGAAGATACTTTTGTAGCTCGTAGTTGTTGATTCTTCATTGAAAAATACTTAGTGCTTTCAGCAGCGGACTCTAGATGACTTGCTTGATGAGTAGGATGATCTTTGGCATTTCTTCGTGTTCATCATCCATATAATTAGCTTCAAGTCATCTTTGAGTGGAAGTGTCTCTTTGTGATGTTGTGATTGTCTTTGAGTTGTCATGCTCACACTTTTTTGGATCATGATCTTCTGCATCAGAGTTGTGGAAGCATAGTTGAAGCCCATTCCTTGATCATGATTTCTTTGGATTTGATGTTTAAGTGTAAGCATGTGATGATGAATCGGCATCTTTTCAGCAATCAGCAGCAACCGTCAACTTCATTGTCTTTGGTGTGAATACGCCTTTCCAACATGCTCATACATCTTTGTTGAGTAGATCTCCATGGTTGAACAGTTCTGATGGCTCCTTTTAGATGTTGGTATGAGCATGTGGAACTAGAGTGATGGNGATGATGAATCGGCATCTTTTCAGCAATCAGCAGCAACCGTCAACTTCATTGTCTTTGGTGTGAATACGCCTTTCCAACATGCTCATACATCTTTGTTGAGTAGATCTCCATGGTTGAACAGTTCTGATGGCTCCTTTTAGATGTTGGTATGAGCATGTGGAACTAGAGTGATGGTGGTGAACATGATACGTTTGGTATGTTGAGCTGCATAAAACTTGGTTAGTAATAAACATACCGGCACTTACAAGTTCGGACTTCGAGATCGTCATCAGCATAGTGTGAAGACTTTCTCTAATCCTTACCAAGGCCGTTCCTAATCGGATGCGCTCGAGAGGGCTTTCACTGACATACCGAAGTACACCAACGATTAGGTGAGTTGCTGGAGATCACCCCACAACTGTAGACCTTTTGGAACACCACCGTAAACACTAAGCGTAATCCACAAGAGATTACCGAAGTGACCTGCTGTCAGGGCTGTTTGATGTTGACCCTGGCAGGAGTTTCCACTCAATCACTGGGAAATACTTATGTATATTCCCTCATAAGTGTTCTTGGCAGATTGCTAAGATCTGCGTAGGACTCAAAATATTACATCTGGTGTCCTTATTGTTGGACCACTAGTGTAGAATTATCAAGTGTTCCTAAGAGATCTTCTGATGCATCTCGTGGCTCTAGACTCGATAAGTGCAATTTGGTTATCCTATACGGAGACTAGGGAGGGGTCTCCTGTTTCAATATCAACTAGCTCTAAGAGACAAGTCGATAGATTACACCGGTTCCTCGTGAGAATGAAACACGCTCTTTTAAGAGAACTTGAGTGGCTGGAAGGTTTAGTGCAGTGCGTCACTGGGTCCATGACGTCTTATCTTCAATACCGGTGTTACCTTAGTAACGACCAGTAGCATATGAGTTGAACCCGGTTTCTGCCCTAAGGTTGAATAATTGGAGGGCTATTTCTTTTCACCATTTTCTCAATTCATTTCTTTTTAATTCTTCAACCCCTTCNAGACAAGTCGATAGATTACACCGGTTCCTCGTGAGAATGAAACACGCTCTTTTAAGAGAACTTGAGTGGCTGGAAGGTTTAGTGCAGTGCGTCACTGGGTCCATGACGTCTTATCTTCAATACCGGTGTTACCTTAGTAACGACCAGTAGCATATGAGTTGAACCCGGTTTCTGCCCTAAGGTTGAATAATTGGAGGGCTATTTCTTTTCACCATTTTCTCAATTCATTTCTTTTTAATTCTTCAACCCCTTCAGTGCTTACCGAGACTTCATCACTAGAACCTTGTTGGGTTTGTTCCAGTTCTAGCTCTATCTCAGTCTGCACTCTGCCCTTTCTCACTTTTCTCCTTTTTTCAATCATTCCTAAGGACTTCTAATCTATCTATTGGATTGTCCTTGGGAAGATCCCTCTGGTTCTGGTGGATCATGGGAGCATATACCTAACCTTACCATCCTTATAACTCCATGCATTAAAGTAAAGTGGTCGGTCTTTTGGTATCTTTCCACAATCTCCATATAACCAAATCATTGAAAATTCTCTCAAAGTGTTTATGATTATGAAACATATTTTGTTAACACTTTGAGAGTTTTGTAGTTTTTCAAATGCTCCCCCTTAACATGTGCTCATATGATGTTGATAGAAATTTGCGCATGTCGGGGTGAGTTGCACTTTTTGAATTGATCCACTACTTAATAGACATATACCCTAGGGACACGTTTACGTTGCTTAGTCAAAGGGATCCATTATCAGCTTTTAGGTGATAATTAGCCCTAATAACTAACTTGAAGTTGTTAACATTCCTTAAAAGGAAGTTAGACCCGTCAAAGTATACATCTAAAAAGTGTTTCTCGAAACGGTACTTTCTACTTAGACCAGTCCTCTTCGAGACACGTTTACATCACTGTTAAACCAGCTTGAAATTATTACCCGGCCAGGACTAGTCTTTTCGATTCACAACATTTCATGTTTCGTGATGTGCGTAGGATTGCTACCACGCAACAGGTTTTACCTCTCAAGGGATCTTGAGAAGCTTGCAATCCCACCAGGCAGTGTACCTAGTCAGTGTAGTATAGTGTATTGGTAAGTACGGGGGATTGATTGTTCTCTCACAGGGAATAGTGTTCGTTAGGATATAAAAACTACTCTAATAGGTCTAAAGGTGAAGGAAGATTATTTTTGTATTTTTATATTTTTTGGAAAGCAAGTAAAATCTCGGGTTTTGGAGGAATGGGCGGAATTAGTTGCTAGTCAACTAACCCAAAAACTACAATTGCAATAAAATAAAATAACAATAACGAGAAAATAAAATATTGTGAAAACTTATATGGAGACAAAAGTGTGTTTACTTAGACTTCCTTACTCCCCGTAACTATCTTTTTACCGGTTAATTGGTGTATGTATTACTTGTGTGGATGACCGGGGTGTTATTCCTTAACAAGATCATGGGGCTGGCATACATATCTGCCCCAATTCTATGAGGACTCTGTATCTCCCCTCCTAACAACCATGCGTACACATAATCATAGATTGTAAACCGTGGTAATGCGTTAAAATACTACCTAATCAACCTAGTTGCCGTTTAGTTAACAGTGTTTCTTACAGACGTTCAAGGCATGTTACCATATAAAGGAAGTTAAAATTGCCCCCAGTTTTTTTTTTTTTTTTTTCCTTAAAAGCTTAAAAAATATATATCCCAATTTTTGGAATATAAATAAAAAATTTGTAAAAATAACATCATGTATCCCAATAAATACTAAAGTTTAATAACACAAAAAACCCAATCCCAACCCATAAAATTTTTAAAAATAAGTTTTTTTTTTGTTTTTTTTTAAGGTTTTTTTTTTTCCCAAAAAAAAATTTTAGATTTCTTTTTTAAAAAGCCCCAAAAAAACACAAAGAAAAAAAAAAATTCCTAAGCCTAGCATTTGTTAAAAGTTTGTTAAAAGACAAAAAACCCAAAAAAAATAAAAAGAAAGATATTGGAAAAAACTTTTAACTTCCCTTTTTTTTTTTTGTCAACGTTTTTTTTTTTTGGCCTTGAACGACGTTCCCCAAACCCCTCTTTTGTGACTTTTTCCTTGAAAAACCTGCCGTCCAAAAAAAGGATAGAGATATTCCAGCCTTTTTTTCTATATTTACTATATTTTTGAAAGAACTTTTTGTTTTTCGTTTTTTTTTTCCCCCCTTTTCCAAACCTTTTTTTTAATTGCTTTCCCCAAAAAAACGTCCCAAAAAATATTTCCCCAAAATTGTTTTTTTTTTTTCAGAAATTCTTTTTTTCCTCAAAAGTAAAAAACCCTTAAAAAAAAAAAAATTTGGAAAAACAAAAAAAAGGAAAAAACGATTTTTTTAGGGCAAAAAATAATTTTTTTTTTGAATCACAAAAAAATTTACTCCCCCCCCAAGAAATTTCCGGGGGCCCCTTTTTAAAAATGAAAACGCCTTCTAAAAAAACCGGGTTTTTTAAAAACAAAAACCTTTTTTTCCATCTTCAAATCAAATAGCCCCCTTTTTACAAACTTAATTCTTTGAAAGAATTTTGCTTTTTTTTGTTCCTCCAAAAAGGCCAAAATTTTTAAGCCTTTTTTTTTATTCCAAAAATCAAAAAAAAAATTAAATGAAGTTTTTTAGGGGTCCAAATTTTTCTTTTTTTAACAAACAAAAAATATAAAAAGTTAAAAATTACCAACCAAAAAAGTTTAAAAGTCCCACCATTTTCCCCACCCCCGACCCCTAAATTCCAATAATTAAGCCAAACGGAAAAATCATTAACAAACCCCTAAAAAGCCCTCCAAAAAAACCCAAATTAAAGGTGGTTTTTTTGGATTTTTACCCTTTTTCTCCCAATTCTCCCCTCAAAAGTTTTTTTGTTCCCCCATAGAAAAATTTATTCTTAAAATTTTTAAAAATAAAAAAAAAACGGAAAATAAAAAAATCCTTTTCTTTTTTCAAAAACTTTGAACCCTTTTTTGTTTTCCCCAAATATTAGCAAAAAATTAGAATTTTTACCAATAGAGGCTTTTGGGGAAGAGGGGAAAAAAAATTTTTTTGCCAAAATTTTTACCCTTTCCTCCACTTAGCGCGCGTAAAGCAAACCCTAAAGAAAAAAATTAAAAAAACCCTAAAATCAAAGGAGGGCTTTGTTTTTTTTTTTTTTTTAACCTTTCAAAAAAGGGTTGGTTTTTTGTAAAAAAACGTAAAAGGGGTTTGGTAGGGGAATAAAAAAAAAAATGAAAAATTAAAAATACACGGTTTTTTTTTTTGGGTTTTTTTTTTTTTTTTGGAAAAAAATAAAAAGGGTTACATTTTTTTTTAAAAAACAATTGGTTGGCCGAGTTAACTTTTTTTTATACCATGGAATCAAAATTTAACCAATGCCAACTAATACCCAAAGAAGAGGAAAATTTGGTTTTTTTTTTTTTTTGCCCTTTTTTAAGCCCAAGAAACCCCTCGGAAAACTCAATTCTTTAAAGCCCCTTTAAAAAACAAAAAAATAAAAACAAAAAAAACATAAACAAAAAACAATTAAAAAGGAGAATTTGGGAACTTTTGGTAAGTCCCCCCCGTTTATGTTTTGTTTTTTTTTTTTTTTCCTTTTTTACACCTTTTTTTTCCCTTTTTTTTTTTTCTTCAGAATTTTTTTTTTTTTTTTTTTTTTTTTTCAGAATTTTTTTTTTTTTTCCCAATAAACATTTTTCCCCTTTTTAACCCCTTAAACCCCCAAATTCCAAAAAAAAAATAATACAATTTTTCATAACGGGGCCTCGGTTTTTTTCTTTTTTTTTCTCCCCTTTTAACAATTTTTGGGAAACCCCCCTTTTTTTTTTTTAAACAGTAAACTTTTTTTTTTTAAAACCAATTTTTACTTTATTTCTTTTAAAAATGAAAACTTCCCGAAATTAAGGAATAAATTTGAAAAAAAACTTTTTTGAAAGTAACTTTTTTTTTTTTTTAAAAAAATAATTTTTTAAAAGCAAACATAATGGTGGGGTTTAAACATTAAATTGTTTGTTTTTTCCTTTTTTCCCAACCCCCATTTAAAAACCTTCCCCAATTTTTTTTACAAAACTAAGTAAAAAACCTTTTTTTCCCCCCATTGAGTTTTTCCCCCCAAAAAATCGTTTCAAAAAAAAAAACCAAATTTAAATGCTTACAAGGAAATTTAAAAATTGAACCCTTTCCCAACCTTTAAGGCAATAAACAAATGGTTTAAAAATTCGATTTAAAGATTTAACTAACCCCCAAAAAGGGGTTTTTTTTTTTTCTTTTTTTAAAACAAAAAATGTTGTTTCCACAATTTAAAAATGCCCAAAAAACCCTTAAAAAAGGTGAGTGGCCAAAAAAATTTACAAAAGGGTTAAAGGCCCTTTTAAGGCCAGGAATTTTTTTTGGGTTTGTAACAATTTTAAGTGGGGGTGGTAACCCAAAATTTTTCCTCAAAAACTTTTTTTTTGAAAGTAAAAAGATGCCCTCAAAAAAAGATTTGAAAAAACGAAAAAAGAATAAGGCCCTTCCGGAGGGGGTTTTTTTTTCCTTTGTTAGGGGTTTTTTTTATCGTGGTTTTTACCCAAAAAAAAAAAAAAATTTGAAGTTAAACATCCCCCCCCGCAAAAAGGGGGGTTTGGAAGAATTTACTTTGACTTAATGTAGCCCCAATTGTTTTAAAATTTTTATAACAAAAAAACACGGGTTTGGGTTAAAAAAAAACAAAAAAGGGGGTTTTAAAATCCCCCTAAATGCCCCTTCTTTTTTTTTTTAAATTCAATGTTTTAAAATAAAGAATTTTTTCTTTAAACTAACCAAAACGAATTGTTAAGTTTTCCCCCCCCTCAAACTTTTTTTGGTAAAAAAAAAAAATTTGGGAGAAGTGGTCCCCCCCTAACGCAAAAGTTTTTTTTTTCCCCTAAGAAAAAATTTCTAAAAGCGCCTTAACACGCCGGTAAAAACCCAAACCCAAAAACAATCAAATTAGCAAAAAAAAAATCAAAAAAAAGAAATAAATGGAAAATTTTGCTTTTCCCCTTAACCAAAAAAAATTCTTTTAAGGGGTGAAACCTCAAAAACTTTAAAAAATTTTTGGGGTTGGAAAATTTGTTTTTTTTTTTTTTTTTAAGTGGATAAAACCCGGTTTTTGTGCCTTAGTTCAATAATAAATTTTTTCCCTTAATCCCCAAAATGAAGAAACCGCCTTTTTAAAAAAATAGGAACCAAAAATCTTTTTTCAAAACTTTCTTAAATGTTTTTTTTTTTTTGGGTAAAACAAAATTTTTTAAAATTTTTGGCGCTTTTAAAAAAAAATTTTACCCTTAAACAAATATTTTTCTTTCTCGGTTTTTTTTTTTTTTTTATTTATTCAAAAACATTTTTTAGAACCTTATCAAACAAACCCAAAAAAAATAAAAAAGCCGCAAAAAAAATTTTTTATTCCCTCCTAAGGTTTTTGCCCCCCCTTTCAAATTTTTGAACCCCCTTTTAACCCAACCTTTTAAAAAACCCCGAAAAACATTGGTTTTCCCCCCCCCCAAATGGGTTTTTTTTTTTCAAACAATCTTTTTCAGGAAAGNNNAAAAATCAAGCGCAATTTTATTCTCTAAGGTGCCTTCATCTTACCCCCTTACACTTAAACCGAACATTGTCCCCAATGTTCAAATAGAAGACGTAAAAGTAAATAAAATGAAGAATGAAATCAAATATTCCCCTGATTCGTTTGATGTGGATTAGTGAGGTAACATGGTTAGATCTTCTTCCAAGAAAGATGAACGCTCAAAGCTTCCCTTCCGCAATATAAATCATCTTCTTGTCCAAAATAACCTGTTAACCTGCGAAAAAGATAAAGGCAACCTCGCATAAAATTGGCGGTATAATCTATAATAGGATATAATGCTTGTGGAATGAATATTTTTGCCGAATTCCTGGAGATTATAAGTTAGAGAATTAACAAAAACTTTTTATTTCCGGAAGAAAAACAAAACTTTCAAAAATTGCAGAAAAATATTTCCTGACGCCGTCAGGTTGTAACACCTGACGCCGTCAGAAATGATCTGACAGAATTCTCATGTTAAGTTTCCGGAAAAATTCTGGAAAAACTATACCTTACTTCCTGGAATTCCTGCAAAAATTCATTATGACTCGATACAAGCATTTGACTCAAACAAATACTAATATGTATGTTAATTTACATTGTTATGATTCATGTTCATTCGTTCTTATGAACCGATTCAGATTTCCTTTACACTTAGCTTTTGCAAAATACCTTTATATGTAGTTAAGACGAAGTTAAAAACAAAATAAAGCATTTTCACAAGTTAGTTTGAATCATGAATCAATAACAAGAAATATCATACATACGGAAACAAATAAAATCAAATAAACAAACAATTAAAACACACAAAGCTTGGGTTGCCTCCCAAGAAGCGCTTTTCTTTATTAACGAGTATTGTAGCTAGACTCAAAGTCACCGTACCTTACGTGACTTCATCGTTGAAAGTTATGTCTTCCTCATTGATCATTTCGTTACCACTATCTTGATAATGTTTAACTCGTTGTATATTTACAGTGAATTCCCTACCCTTGTCATCAACCAACACAACGGCCCCGGTTTTAGAGGAGCTCCTCACAGTAAAAGGTCCATACCATCTAGATTTAAGTTTCCCAGGAAATAGCCTTAAGCGAGAATTATATAGTAAGACTTTGTCTCCTTCTGAGAATTCCTTGGGTTTCTTAATTCGTTGGTCATGCCATCTTTTAGCCCTTTCTTTGTATGTAATGGAAGACTCATAGGCCTCTAATCTCAATTCATCGAGTTCGTGTAGTTGCAGGAATCTATTCGTCCCTACAACCGTATAATCCATATTGCAAGCCTTAGGTGCCCAATATGCCTTGTGTTCCAGTTCTACTGGAAGGTGACATGCCTTGCCATACACCATATGGAACGGGGTTGTCCTGATTGGTGTCTTATAGGCAGTTCGGAATGCCCATAAAGCTTCATCGAGCTTAAAGGACCAATCCTTTCTATTTTGGTTGACCGTTTTCTCTAATATCCTTTTTATAGCTCTATTAGTATTTTCGACCTGACCGTTGGTTTGAGGATGATAAGCGGTGGAGAATCGGTGAGAGACTCCATATCTTTTCCTGACTTTTTCCATTTGCGAGTTACAAAAGTGGGTTCCTCTGTCACTAATAAGAGCTTTCGGAATTCCGAACCTAGCGAACAATTTTTTTAAGAAATGAATAACTACCCTAGCATCGCTAGTATTAAGGGCTTGTGCTTCTACCCATTTTGAGACATAATCAATGGCCACTAAGATATATTCATTCCCTCCTGAAGATGGAAAGGGTCCCATGAAATCGATACCCCAAACGTCAAAAACCTCGCACACTTGTATATAATTCTGAGGGGCCTCGTCTCTCCGAGAGATGTTCCCAGCTCTTTGACATGCGTCACACGCTTCTATCATAGCCCTCACATCACGAAATACTGTAGGCCAATAGAATCCTGCGTCGAAGACCTTTCGCGCAGTAGTGCTTATTTCGTGATGTCCTCCAGACGGACCCGCATGACATTCCTTCATTATTTTGGTAGCCTCACTATTAGAAACACAGCGCCTGATTACTTGATCAGGGCATCTTCAGAAAAAGAAGGGCTCGTCCTAAAAGTAGTACTTTAATTGATTCAAGAACCTCTTCCTTTCATGCTTGCTCATATGTTCAGGGATGACTCTGCTTGCAAGGTAGTTAGCATAATCCGCATACCATGGTTCAGAATCATTTACTAGCATGAGCTGCTCTTCAGGAAATGTTTCTCGAATTTCGCTTTTGTCGGCCTCAGCAAGACTGGGGTTTTCGAGTCGAGAAAGATGATCGGCCGCAAGATTTTCCGCTCCTTTCTTATCACGAATCTCCACATCGAACTCTTGCAACAGTAAGATTCAGCGAATTAATCGCGGTTTAGCATCTTGTTTGGTGAAAAAGTATCAAAGAGCTGAATGATCCGTAAAGACAACCGTTTTAGAGAGAACAAGATATTGGCGAAACTTATCAAAAGCGAACACCACGGCCAATAGTTCCTTCTCAGTGGTGGTATAGTTTTCTTGAGCGGGATTCATTGTCTTACTAGCATAATATATTGGCTGGAAGTGCTTGTTAAGCCTTTGACCAAGCACTGCTCCAACAGCATATTCGCTAGCGTCGCACATGATTTCGAAGGGCAGCTTCCAATCAGGGATAACAATGATTAGAGCTTGCGTGAGATCCTGTTTTAATCGATCGAACGCGTCCTTGCACTCTTGAGAGAAGTCGAATGGGGCATCCTTCACAAGCAACTGAGTCATTGGTCTAGCTATCTTTGAGAAATCCTTGATGAATCTCCTATAGAAGCCCGCATGACCTAAGAAGCTACGGATTGCCTTGACGGTGGTTGGGTAGGGAAGTTTGGATATAGCTTCGATTTTTGCCCGGTCTACCTCAATTCCGTTTCCTGAAATTTTGTGCCCAAGCACGATCCCTTCTTTTACCATAAAATGGCATTTCTCCCAGTTTAGTACCAAGTTAGTCTCTTACCAACGTTTGAGCATCTTCTCGAGGTTAGCCAGACAGCGATCAAAAGAGTCCCCAAAGACTGAGAAATCATCCATGAAGACCTCCATGCTGTCTTTCATTAATTCATGAAAGATTGCTGTCATGCAACGCTGGAAAGTGGCGGGGGCGTTACACAGTCCAAAGGGCATTCGCTTGTAGGCGAAGGTGCCATAAGTGCATGTAAACGTTTTCTTCTCTTGGTCCTCAGGGGCGATAGGGATTTGGAAATACCCTGAGAACCCATTTAGGAAGCAGTAGTATTTATGTCCTGCTAACCTTTCCAACATTTGATCGATGAATGGGAGAGGAGAGTGATCCTTCCGGGTAGCATCATTCAATTTCCTATAATCGATGCACATACGCCATCTGGTTACTTTTCTCTGGGGTACTAGCTCATCCTTATCGTTCTTCACCACCGTCATTCCTCTTTTTTTGGGCACAACCTGCAAAGGACTTACCCATAGACTGTCAGATATTGGGTAGATCAGCCCTGCGTCGAGGAGCTTGATGACTTCCTGTTTTACAACTTCCTTGATATTGGGGTTTACTCGCCTTTGAGGCTGCACGGTAGGTTTATAGTCTTCCTCCATGAGGATTTTATGCGTGCAAAAGGTCGAGTCGATCCCTTTGATGTCGACTACACTCCATGCTATAACCCCCTTGTATTTTTTTAAAACTTCTAGGAGTTTATCCTTTTGTTCTCTTTTTAGTGAAGAGTCTATGATAACCGAAAGTTGATCCTCTCCTTGGAGGAAAGCGTATTCTAGGTTTTTGCTTGGGAGTTCTTTGAGTTCTAACACGGGTGGTTTGATGATGGAAGGTTTGAGTTTGTTCTCCGGTTTACGAAGCTCAAGTTGTTCGGTTTCTTGCCTAGGATAGAAGGAGACTGCGTTAACATCTATAGTTTTCTCTTTCTCTGAAATAGGTGCTAAATATTCATCTCTCAACCTACCAGCTTCCACCTGCTCATCTATACAATTATCGATCACATCGGATAGCTCATCGACTTCACCGATAAAGTATAGCCGGTTAGCTGCTTCGGCAGAAAGATTCATTGTGTCCTTGATGTCAAAGGTTAGGCTCTCGTCCCCTACTCGTAGGGTTAGTTTGCCGTCATGAACATCAATAACAGCTCGAGCAGTTGCGAGGAATGGTCTTCCTAGGATGATAGGCACAAGGTCGTCTTCTTCCATTTCTAGGATGACGAAGTCGACTGGAAATTTGAACTTCCCTACTTTAACAAGCACATTTTCGCATATTCCTAAGGGGTACTTGACTGATCTATCGGCTAATTGGATGTTCATACGGGTTGGTTTCAATCCTGAATACCCTAATTTGAGGAACATGGAATGCAGCATGAGATTAATGCTCGCCCCTAAGTCGGCTAAAGCATTCTTGATTGATAGAGATCCTACGGAACAAGGTAAGGTGAAACTACCTGGATCGTCCACTTTCTTGGGTAGTCCTCGTTGAGTCACCACAGAACATTCTTCACCGAGGGTCATAAGACCTTCGAGTTTTTTTCTGTTTGTAAGCAGCTTCTTGAAGTATGTACTGTATTTGGGCATATGGTAACATGCATCAAGAAGAGGTATGGTGACAACTGAGTCCTTTAGATATGACAAGAATCGTTTATTGTCATTTTCAGCCTTTTGATTCTTGAGGTGGGACGGATATGGGACCTTAACGGGTTGTTTGGTAGGAGTAGGTGAAGGGGAAGTCACCGGAGGATGTTGTTCAGAGGTCTCATTGTTCACATCACCCTCCTCTTCATGAGGTGTGTCGGGTTCCGTGACATTGGTTTGTGGGGTTGGGTAAGGTGGATCCTTAGTAGTTGTTCCAGCACAAGTGGTGATGGCGAGTAAAGGATCTCTTTGATTTGTTGGAAGTTTGCCGAGCCCATCAAGAATGGCGTCGAGTTCTGCGAATTTGGTTCTTGTGTCATTCTGTTGGCTCGTGAATAGGTCGTCGAGGCCTTTTAATTGCAGATCCTTTTCAAGCATGAAATGTCCAAGATCATCCTCAAAAGTGCTCATAACTTTGTAGTCAGGATGTTCTCCCCCTCCCTCACTTTTCACAAGATTTCCCCAAGGGGTAAGATCGTTGTTTTGATAGAAAGTTAAGAGGGAAGGATCATCAAAGATGTTGTGGCTCGACAAACATGCTTGTTCGGTGATGGTATTCTCCTCGCATTCTTCCACTTCATGCGGGCCGCCACATTGATCACAGATCAAGTATGGGTTTGATAGTCGTTTGTTTGGTTGTGACTTGTCTAGATAAGATATTTGTTCATTCAACCTACTCAACCGGCTAACAAAGGGAGGCTTTTCCATTGTCTTGGAAAGGCTCATGATCGAATCGGGTTCATCCCAGGTATCGTCTTGATCAATTGCATATTCCTAAATTCTGTCCCATGCCTCCTCGACACTTAAGTTGGCTATTCTTCCTTTTGACGAGTTATTAATCCCTCTTTTGTCGTCTTTAGAGACGTTATCGTAAAAGATTTGGACAAGGAACCAGAGTTCAATGCCATGATGGGGGACTTGTCTAATTAGATCCTTGAATCTAATCCAAGATTCGTAGATAGGCTCTGCTAATCCCACGTGGAAGCGGAGGATTCCATCTCTCAATGCTGAAGTTCTTCCTACGGGAAAGAATTTCTCATAGAATTTTGAGATAAGCTGTTCCCACGTGAAGATGGATTCGGAGGGAAGTTTGTTATACCAATCTTTGGCTTTCTCATAGAGGGTGAAAGGAAAGAATCATTGTAATACCTAAAATTTCCATCTTGAGAAAATTACCAAAATACCCTTGTATTTTAAAATTTTAATAAAACTATATAATTAAATTAATAACTATATAAATTAAATAAAAATTATATAAAAGCACCAAATCAATTCTAAAAATTTACAAGAGCCCAAATTTTGATCCAAGATATTTAGTAAGTCCAAAGAAATGTAAAAAGCCCATAATGATCAAATTAGGCCACGCCTAATTGTCTAGTAAACTAAGTAATATTTAAAATTTTATACAAATAAATAAAATAAA